>SNQJ01S0192225.1:0-17894 GCA_010110895.2 Picea sitchensis
AGATAAGTTGCCACCATTCTAGCGAGTCTTTCACTCTGTATTTTTACAGTCTCTGTACATTTCTTTCATTAATAGAAATCGTGTATTATTGTATATCTGTGTTTATGGTTGCATCTCTGATACATTTATGTTATATTATTGAACATCTGCTATATCTTTGTGCATTTCTTTATTATATCTCCGATCACATTTCGTGCCGAAAATAATCCGGATCAATTGGTCTCTCCAGTAGGTTGGTGCCTACAAATATTTGTAACATTAGGTTGGTGCCTACAAAGAATTATAAAGAGAAGTTTTGTGGTTTTCTCTCAAAAGTGTTTCCACGTAAATATTGTGTTCCATGTTCTACAGTTAATAGATCTCATATGTGATTTCTTTCCTATGGTTGATGAATATTTGAAAAAGTTAAAAAAAAAATTGTATACTGATTCACCCCCCTACTCTCAGTAAAAGTGTGTTTTCAACACCATACAGGTGTTAAATCCACTTTTTCATAGAATGCATTAGAAAAGGGAGACCACTTCATGAGGTATACCATGGTTAAGCCCCATTTCCAACAAAATTCTAGAATTTTTTTCACATCTTCTTGAAGGAAAAGAATAAACCCCATCAAATCCCAAACTAGAATGAAAAACTTCAGTAAGAACCGCAATATTAGCTTCCACCACTCAACTAACCAATCCTTTAACGAGGACTCCTTCTTTTCATGACCTTAGTGTTGTGTTGGTTTTGTCACTTGGGTGAGCAAAACAACAACACTTGCATGTCTAGATGAACCTGCTAGACAAGACAGAAGTTTGTGAGTGGGTTAAACAAGCCAAACACATGTATAAACAAATAAATAAACTAAAACAAATAAGAAATAAAAGTTAGAAAGCATGAGAAACTTAGAACCATAAAAATCAACGAATGACCAACATAATGCTACCAATGGATAAATAGATTAGTAGGCAAAACACCGTAGAAAAAAATGAGGACTTATGAGTTCCCTCTTCCTTCTTGGAAGGGCTCTTGAGTTCCCTAATGGAGAGCTCTTTTGACAATAGAAGAAAAATGGAAAATGTTGAAGAACAACAATGCCTATTCCCTCAAGAGGTGAGTGGAATGGCTTATTGTAATGATGCTTGAAGGCCCCAAAGAGAAAAGAGGATCCTCAAGGGATAATTCTTGTAGCATAACAATACTATGAAGGTCTTGGTTTCTTAGTGCACCCATGGCTCTTATTTATAGCATTTTTTCAAGGCAAATGTAATTGGTTCTTGGTGTGAACAAGGGGCCTTTTAAGGCACACTCTAGTCCTTGACCAACCCCCCATTTGGATTTCCCTAAGATATGAAGGTCAAATCGTGTTGGGAGCTGGTTCATAAGTGGTTGAGGGGCCGACAAGATCCATAAGTGCATCGTTCATAGAAGTGTGTGACTTTTCTTGTACACAGTCGTGCGCTTAGCGCATTGTGCTCTCTGAGGGATTTCTTGGCCCGCGCAAACTATGCACTGTGCGCGCGCTTCCTTTGGTGAATTTGCGCATGTCAATTTTTTACTCAATTTGTATAGTTTTTTTTCGTTTGAATGCATTTTAGTGCTACAGGTGAACTAATTGATGTTGTCCTTGTTGTATTTCTGTAACCACTTGTGTGCAATGTTGCGGATGATATTTCAGTGATAACAAATGCCCCCTGATGTGTGAGGTTAGGAGCATATGTATAGCTTAAATACATCAATGTTTATTTTACTGAGAGTGCCATTGTAATGAAGAGTGTTGAGAGGAACTGCAAGAGCGATCCGCCTGAGGGAGAGGGGAAACTGCGGGATCCAAACCTTTCTCTAGGGAGAAAAAAGAAAATATGTGTACAAACGAGGCGGGCATGCCCCATGCTCGTGTCATGTAACCAAAATGTGAGATGGTAACTAAATATGTATGTTGATGTAGATAATTGCAGTGCCCTCGAGGGCAGTTGTTAACGACAGATGTCAATTTCGAATGGTGAACATACTCTAAAATGAGGCAAGGACGCCTATAAGAAGTTTTGATGAATCGTAGGCATTGATGGCCTAACAAATTCATAGGTCTTCGAGAGGTATGAAACAATTGCAATAGTCGCATAGTAAGACCCATTGCATCATGAGATTTTGATGAAGTCGAATGTTATGGGGGTCAACGGAATCAGAGAGAAATGATGATTCTCTCCAGGTCGTCTGAGACTCCTCATTGTAAGGGTAATGAGAGTCAAGATATTGTCACCCTTCTGGAAACTGTGATGATGTCGACGGAAAGGGAGATGCAACTCCAGGAAGAAAAGGGCTTCATGAAATCCATTGAGATGATATCAGGTACTGACAGGTAACATGAATGAAGTGAAGATGTGGTGAGACTCAAGACTGCCCTTGGTTGGGGAATTTTGGAGGATGATTGGAAGCAACCGTAAAACTGTATCTAGTGTCAGGGGGACGACTAGATATGGGTTTAAATTGTGCCAGAGGATAAAAAAGTGGACAAACTCAGAGATCATGGGTACATGGACTTGGGATACTTAGGGTTTGTGAATGATGTCGGAATGAAGAAATATTCGATGCCCCAACCAACGGCGACATGGGTTGCTTTGCCGGAAAACGAAGGTCATCAAGGGTGATGACAAAAAAGCTAATTAAATGTTGGAAACAAAGGTTTTTTACAATTACCAAATAAATAAAGAATAATTTGGGTTGAGTGTACAGATACAGAAACGGGTGCCCCACTGAAAGATGGCTTGGCCTGTGAGGGCGCAATTTGTGAAAGAGAACTGGTGGAGGGTGGGGGGCCCATAGGTGGGTTTTTGTATGAGGTAAATGAATGGGGGACAATTTGCAGATGGGAAAACTAATGGTGGATGAGATGGAGGGCTAATGATACTACGGAGGTGCAGTCAATATTACCGAGATGATATGGCCTGGGAGTCCATTGGGAAAGCTAGCAATATGATGAGAAGAAGGATTGGGTTCATTCTCGTAAGTGAAAAATACTATTGGGACTCCCATCCCTAGGGGTGAATTCATAATGAGTGTCAAGTTACCAAGGGGAACTATGAATGGGACAACTCATGTGGGCGAGAGTGCTACCGGGTGATAGTCCCAAAATGATGCAAAGGTGGAGGTACTGCAGAGCCGGATGTAAGGACCCTAAAGGTAAACGTCAGAGGGGTTAATTGGGAGATGCAATTGATTTAGAGAGGCAATAATTACATGTCAATGTCAAACATATACTTGAATGGGTGGCGTCGCTTTGATGAACAGGTACCTGCACATATGAAAACCAAATACCTGACGTGCAAAATATCTGATGATAAAGAACATATAGCAGTTATTTGATAAATATGAACATGAGTATGTGTACCTGAATGTGACGTGAGAAAAATGCTCCTCTGGGACCAGGTTCAGATGATGACCCAGGGAATGTGAATGTGTATATGGTGGGACCAAGATCCCGAGGCTGAGAAAAGATCAGAAAACAGAGGCTCTAGGCTCCTGTAACTAAGTGTGGAAGTTTGGAAAAAGGGACTATATATGGCTTATGGGCCCACAATTCCACCTCATTTGTACCCGTCGATGTAGCTTATTTGACAAGAGAATCTTGAGGAGATTTGGAGATTACGGGAGTGTGGGTCGATCGATCCGAGAGTTGTGAGAGACAGGTTAGTGGTCCCATCCTCTCGCATAATTTGAAATTTGTAGAATGTAGTTAGGGGTTGTATGGATGGTTGTACAAGGGTAGTTTTGGATAGGGTCCCACCAGTGCGTGAGAGAAGAAGAAATACTCACGCGCATATGCGCGGGTATAATTCTTTTTCCAACGCATAGTATGTGGGTGTGCTTGACACAACCACGCATGTGGGCGTGGGGGAGGGAAGTACAGGAATGCATGAGATGCACGCCTGTTAAACTGATAGTTGTGAATTGTGCACAGTTATTTCTCAGAAAGTTGTGCATCAGTGCGCATTTGTCTAGAGAACAGGTGCACACATGTGGGCACCTGTCTGTGTGACAGTCATGCACGGTTATTTTGCAGATAGTTGTGCATGAGTGCGCAGTTGTGCAACGAACAGGCGCACACATGTGTGCACCTGTATGGGTGAAAGTTGTGCATTGGAGGCAAAGCTAAGGGTGTTGAAATTTTGAATTTTTTTATGTTTTGTATGGATGATGAAGGTTGACCAAGTGTTTGTGTGTGGATGCAGGTGATTAGCATAGTCTAGAGAGCACAATGCAGGTTCATTGGAGGGAGAGAGACTGGGACCGTCTCTGGGAGACGGTGAGACAGAAGCCGGGAGTTCGGAGGCACTTGGCAGCCTGGGGGTTCCTCAAGTTCCTTGACTGCCCTTTGATATGATCGCAGGATTTCCTATTCCAGTATTTGATAGCCATGTGGATCATTGATCTACAGTGTCTCATCGTCAGGGGACAACAGCTTACATTCTTGGTTGTCGAGGATGTTTATTTTTTTACAGGGCTCCCATTCCGTGGGATGGCCCTTCCTACTGACACCCAGCTATCGGGGGATGAGAGAGTGGGAGACTTGGTGGCTTGCCACTGCACAGGGATGCACCCGATGTCGGGTTCGGTAATCAGGATCAAGGTGATTGAGGACCTCCTGATAGAGTGTATCACCGCTATGGTGGTGAGGATCTACAGATCCTTGGCAACTCAGTGGATCACATGAGGTTAGTTGAGGATCGTGGAGAGGGTCCTTGATGGGGACCATTTTTCTTGGGGGCTTCTGCTACACACCAAGATTATGGGGGGAATTCATCAGTGTCAAACATCTGACTCCGGTGACTTTGCCTTTGGGTCTATTCTAGTGGCCTGGTTTCTGGAGAGGGTACCCCTATTGTGCCCTAATATTTTGTTGGAGCCTGTAGGGCCACGAGAGTCGTGACTGATGTCGTGAGCCCATGTGTTGGCTCGACATGGGGGTGGAGAGTGTGGCCATTACTTCACGGCCACGGTGGCACGTGTGTGGGGATAGATGCCACAAGTGATACTGCGGTACCCATACGTTGGTAAGGATTACCGACATGACCCAGAGATGATGTTTCCTCCAGGGGAGGACTGGGATGTTCAAGGTATGTCTTTGTTTTTATGTTTTGTTATTTTGATAGCGTAGAATATGATTATATATGTATACATGGATGATAACTCTACCTTTGGTGCCTTTTTGCAAATGTGGGACCCTAAGGCCATGAGGTAGAGATGGTCAGGGAGTCGGCCCGTTTAGGACCAGTATGACTTCCACCAGTACCTCTGAGGGTGAGGCAAAGGCGGAAACGAGATGATGCTAGTGTTAGACCAGCACATGCACTGCAGGCAGAGGCTGGGGAGTTGGTAGAGGACCTGCGTAGTCGCTTCGAGCGGGTGTTGCAGGGTGTACCGGAGGCTATGTGGGCCCACATCTAGGACAAGGAGGTCCTGGAGCAGTGCGTGGGCGTACTTGTGGAGTGGTGGACTCTGATCTGTCGGGCGGTTGTAGCGAGGCCAGCGATGACTGGTCGGCTGGCCCCTGGACCTGGAAGGCCCCCAGTTGGTGAGGCTCCTCCAACTGACAGAGGACCTAGGGGGAAGCTTTGGGGGTACCATGAGTGTTGGGGTTGTGTATATATAGGCTCGAGAGCCCATTTTGTATAGGGTAGGGGGTACCCATTTTGTACCTATAGGGGTGAGGGGACTCACTGGCCTACAAGCGATGTATTTTGTATTGTCGTAAACACTTGTGACATTATTGATGATATATATGTATGGACATATATTTTGGGATCATTCATGTCTTTATGTGTTGGATGTTTTTTATGATTTATGATGTATTTTCTATATGTTGTGACAAATGTATGATGTTTATGTATATGTGATGATGTTTTGATGTGATGAATGCCAATCTAATACTAGGTTAGCCATATTATCTGCTATTTGATTAAATTGTCTTGGAATATGTGTAAATGTGATTGAATCAAAGTTCTGAGATAAAAGTATAACTTGCAGGTATTTGCGAAAGAGGCAAGGATCGCGAACATGATATACATTGTTGAGTTGCGGGACGACAAGTTGGGAATATAATAGAACACTAAGGTGACAAATGTGATAGTAACTAGCCTCGACGAAGAGACCAATTATGGCAATGTATTTAGCTTGGTTGTTAGTGGTTGAGCCCAAACATATGCCACTGGAGTGGAGAAGCACATGTGAGTGGGTATAGAGGGCCCAAGCGGCCAAAGCGAGATTTTGGGTCCAGCAACTGGCACCATCAGCGTAACCGATGTGGTACGCTGATGAATGATGCATTTGTCAATAAAATTGATGATAGATCAGACATGTGGAATGGTGGTGGAAAAGAAACTAAAAACTCTACAAATGTGTACAAAGAAAAAACTAAGGTAGAATGGCTACGCTTAGGCGTAAAACTTCTTTAGGTACAACCCATTGACGGGTTCTTTGACAGGGTAGCCTTCTGGAGAGGTCAGGATGTATGCCCCCTTACTGAGGTAGTATTGGACGATGTAAGTTCCATGCCATAATGACTCTAATTTCCCCTAGCCTATGGTATCGTGGACGATATCATAGGCTAAAACAAGATACCCTTCGTTGAATGAACGAAGGTTGACATGGAGGTCGAAGGTGGATTTGGATCGTTTTTTAGCTGCCTCATTGTTCTGTAATGAAGATAGATGATCTTCATCTAGTGACTCTAAGGTCAGTCAGCGTTGCTCCATTGGGGCAGTGCCAGGTAATAGCTCGATGGAAATGTGTAACGTGGGGAGTTTGCACTTGATAGGGAGGGTGGATTCAATCCCATGGACGAGGTGGAACGGTGTAAAACCAATGGCAGTTTTGAATGTCGTGTGATAATCCCACAACGCGAAAAACAACATATGATGGTAGTTGGTCTTATGTTTGTTGACGGTACGTTGTAGCATGGTTTTGAGGACTTTGTTAACAGCCTCAACCTGTCTGTTGGACTGAGGGTAGTATGGGGAGGAAAACTCATGGGAGAATCTTAACTTTGAGGAGAGTTCCACGAAGATCTCGTTCTCAAAGTGTTTACCGTGATCGGACACTAACTGTAGTGGGAATCTGAATCGGATAATGCCATGGTTGAAGAAAAAATGGGTTGTTGTGTCAGCGGTATTGTTGAAAGTGGGCATGGCTTTAGCCCATTTGGTAAAGTAATCTACTACCACGACAATGTACTTGGGTCCATTACTAGATAAAGGACAGCAAGTCATGAAGTCTATGCCCCATTTGTAGAAGGGGCCGACAGTGATGACCGAATGTAGAAGAGTTGGTGGCGCTCGTGCTTTGTTTGCATAGAGATGGAATTTGTCACATCTCCTGACAGCGTGGATGCAGTCATGAAACAATGTGGGCCAGAAGTAGCCTGCTAGAATGATTTTTGGGGCAGTGGACATACCTGAGAGGTGACACCGCAATCGTCGTTATGGCAATCATTTAAGACTTTGTCAACTTCATCAATGGGCAAACATTGGTGAAGAATGGTCTCGACCCCACATCAATAAAGAGCGTCTCTTATGAGGAGATATCGAGGAGCCAGATGGCGAATGCATCAACAATCATCTTGAGAGATATGATACCCAAACTTATTTTTTTGTAGGTAGAAGAGAAGGTCGGCATACCATGGGTCATCGAAGGGGATGAAGAAGAGGTGTTCGTCGGGAAAATCTGTATTGACGGGGGAAGATGTGGAATCCGAGGGAAAAGGCATAATGAGTTCGGCGAGGACAAACGCTTTCTTTCTTTTGGGAGTTGGGAACTCTAGGTCGTATTCCTGGAGGATAATGATCCATCAGGAAAATTTTCTAATAATCTATCGGCAACTAAGCAAGTACTACATGAGGTTAGAATTTTCTATGACTTTGGTAGTTTTAAGCAAGATATAATGGCACATCTTTTGGACCGCGAGGACAACTGCTAGGGCGAGTTTCTCATCATGATTGTACTTCAGGGGTGGCTCTGAAATATTTTTACTGATGTAGTAAATGACATGTTCACGCCCATCATCCCCTAATTGGACAAGGACTCCTACTACTGAGACGACTGAGGCTGACAAGTAGAGGATGTAATCGCGATCATAGTCTGGAGGACTAATCAAAGGGGCATTGGATAAGGCGGATTTTAAATCATCAAAAGATTTTTGAGCATGTTCATCCCATCGGAATGGGATATCATGACACATTAGGCAGAGGAAACCATGTGCACGAGTAGCGTAGTCTGGGACAAAGCGACGTAAAGAGTTGGCTTTGCCTTGCAATCTCTACAGTTGGCTTAAATTCTTTGGTGGTGGAATTTCTGTGATAGCTTGGACCTTGAGGGGGTCCACCGTGATGTCGTGTTGGGAAACTATGAATCCAAGGAGGCGTTCGGCAGTGATGTAAAATACGCACTTGAGGGGGCTCAAGCATATATTATACTAGGGACATCGTTGGAAAATGATGCGTAAGTCGTCTAAATGCTGAGCTTGTTTTTTGGATCTAGCAGTGAGGTCGTCCAAATAAGCGAGGATGGTGCAAGCAAGATCATGGAAAACATAGGTCATGGCCTGTTGAAACGTAGCATCGGCGTTCTTGAGTCCAAAAGGCATGACACGATAAGAAAAGGTACCCCAAGGGGTAGTAAAAGCAGTTTTATATTGATCTGTTGGATGGATTTGGATTTGATTATAGCCAGAGAACCCATCCATAAAGGACAGTGCCTTATGGTCAGCACAGTCATCGATAATTTGGTCGATGAAAGGGGTTGGAAAGTTGTCTTTGGGACAAGCATGGTTGATATCCCGAAAGTCAGTGCAGACGCATTTAGTGCCCTATTTTTTGTTAACAGGGATGGGGTAGGATACCCACGAAGTGTACGCAATGGGGTAAATGAACCCAGCAGAACGTAACTTGTGAATTTCTGCTTTGATAGCCACAGCTTTGGATGGGTGAAGGGGTCATTGATTTTGACCAACTGGGGCAATATCTGGCCAAGTGTCGATGCGATGTTCGACAATAGATGGATCAAGGATGGGCATCTTCGTATATGACCAGACAAAAATGTCTCGGTATTCCTGAAATAGGGCTTTATAAGCAATGAGTTCTTCAGGGGAGCATGCGACACCAATGGTGATTTCTTCTATGATTCTCGGTTTAATGGAAATGTCAATTTTAACGATGGGGGAGATGTTAGCCATGTTGCCTTCTTCAAAAGCATATGGTTAGGGATAGGGTTATTGAACCAGTCTATATGCCCCGAAGGAATAAAATCCTTGGTTTCGAATGCGCATATGGAGGTTTGGGGAGGAGGATGAAAGGCCTCATGTGAAAGAAAGAGTGCTCAATGATGGAGCGCATTCCATGGGAACTAGGGGGTAGTGATTTCTTCTAGGATATCTTCGTCGTAGTGAAAAATGCGAGAACACAGGAGATCCTGGGAGGTGACAGGGGGAACTATCAACGTGTGGTTGTCCTCTAGTGGTGAGGACACAGACGGGATATCTTGTATAGGGTGTGAGGGACCGATGGACATAAGGTGAATGTCTCGATACTGTGGAGAGAGCCTCATTCACGCGGGTACTGACGATGAAATGTATCGAATATCAATAACGTGAGCCTTAGTAGAAAGTGGTCGAGCGGGCTATGGCCAAGACGTTTAGCGTATTGCGGCTAAGGTTTGGAAAAATTGAGGTAGATTTGAGCAATGATGAGTGTAATGGCCATATCTGAGCATATGGCACAAGCGAATTTGGTTCGCAACAATTTATTGCTTGCAGTGAAGGAGTCAGGAGTAGCAGTGGATGTACTTGGTGGAGTGGCGAGCAATGTGGTTTCTCTAGGGAGTTGGATCACATTGCATAACTTGGGAAGTGTAGGACATCTACTAGTGGGGTATCCTCTCTTTCGTATAATGCGCAAGGAGGTTGAACTCGAGGATGAAGTGGAGTTGTGGGATCTTTCTTCTTTCGTCTGCCCCTAGCAGCAACAGTGGTGCCGACAGTGGGGAGGATGTTGGTGTGGCAGGAGCATGTACTTGAATCTGCATCGGTATTCCCTATGTCTGAGGAGGGAAAGATGGTTGAGGAACCATCGCAAGTGGATGTAGATACCATACAGGGATGGCAAGCACCATGTTAGGAAGAGCAAGGGTTGCAGCTACCTAGAATGCTTGGACTCCATGTGGGGGGTAGGAGAAGGGAATTTGGGTTATGGATTGGGGGATTGTCTCCCAAACCGGGATTTTCCCTTGGAGGGGGGGGAAATTGGGATAAGTGGTGCAATGGGGTTCTCGGGGATTCCTGAGGTAATAGTTCTTCAACTAGTGGAACGTCAATGTGAGGAGAGGCCTCAGTGGGAGGAATGGTGTCTCGAATATGTATTCCATTAGAAGATACTACACACACTTGTGTTGAAGGGTGTAGGAGGGGTGGCGCTCCATGATATGCCCCCAAAAAATATGGGTCCTTGAAAATGTTGGGACCCATGTCGATGAATGAATAAGAATCCGAGCTAGTGTGGACAAGGGGAAGAATGTTATCAATGTTGGTGGAATGGTTAGGCTTAGGCTCATAATGTGTGATTTGGTCGATGGTGACGATTTTCCCATTGTGGGGGAACATCATCGTTCGAAACATAGAAGAGGCTACCGCCTTCATAGCATACATGTAGCTATGTTTGAACAAGATATTGTAATCAAGTGGGGCGTCGATAACTTCAATGTCAATGAGGATGGTTTCCCCCTGAGTTTGACAGGGACATTTTGGAAGAGCCCTTCAGGGGACGAGGGTCGACCATCATAAGCTCGCAGGGTAATGGCAAATGGTACTAGCTCGGGTGAGCAGAGTTTCTACCATACTGCTTTGGACATGATGCATGTAGATGCACCTTCATCGATGTACTGTGATGTTCCGGATCTTAACTAGTATCTAGAAAGCTACCAGGGTGGGGAGGCATGGTTCTCCGCTATCTAGATCGAAGGTGATGAGTCTAGTTTCATCTGGGTCGACTGCCCCCAAGGAGGAAAGCAAGGATTTCCGTTGAGTTGGACAAATTTGGAGGACCTCCAATAAAGACATGGTTGCAGGAGACTGAGCTAAGTCGTCGACCAGACTGTAGTTATGGGCTTCCCTAGCATGAGGGTTATTGACATTCTGTCGTAATGGAATGTGAGATATGTGAATGTTTGGTTCAGTGTTAGGGCGTGGAATCATCAAGGGTTGTTCGGTTGTAGCTGGAGCCGCTTACGAACCGGTTGGGGTAGATTCAGGGGAACATCGTACTGGCGACTGCTTGTTTAAAGAAGAATTTATTCTTCGCTGGTGAAGAGGATGTTGCGATCGGTTGGATTTCCAAGTTGATTGGGACCTAGGTTTTGCTACTGCCCCATTTGGGGTGGAGCAGGGTGTACCTCATGTTGGGTATTCATCACACCTTGGTGTGGAATGGGGTTTTCCAAAATGGTCGAAGAAGGTTGTTACAAGTACTGTTGTGGGGCCTGCTGAGGGGCAGGTGTTGGAGGGTGTTGTGTGTTCATGGAGTCTTTCATCTATTTGAAGTCGGCAATTTGGGGGCAATGGTGTGTATAGTGTCCATACTCACCATAGAGAGCACAAGGGAAGTTAGTTCAAAGATTGTTGTTGTTCTTCACTTGTCTTTTGTTATTATTGTCCCCTTGGTGGTTTTGGTTGCCTTGATTCTAGTTGCCCCCAACGAGATGGTTTTGGGGGTTATGTCCTCTTGGTCCCGTGTTATTATTGTTATGGTTTTTTCCTTTCTTCTTAGCATTATTCGGCTAATGGGCCGGATTTTCCGTATTCAATTGTTCAAAAGTCTTAAGTTGTTGAACCGGAGAGGGCTGAACAAAATTAACACTGGCATGGGGTTGCCCAGGTGGAGGAGCAACCGACTGTGGAGGACCAGGAAATGGAAAATATGGATTGTTTTGTGGCAATGATCCATAGGGTGCATAGGAAGGTGAAGCGCTTTCACTAGTTCCCAAGTTATATGTTGAGGTAGAAGGTGAAGTTGAACTTGGTTGAGAGGTCAAACGCATCATGGGTACCAGTGAGGGTCCACTCATTAGTGGGGGGGGGGGAGCAACAGGATATGGTTGTTGGTAAGTGGGAGAAGGGTAATATGATGGCCCTCCATATGATTGTGGATATTGAGGTGCATCATAAATAGGTGGTGGTTGGTTGTAAGATTGTTGGTGCGTCATGGAACCTATCAACCCATCTGCAGCGTGGGACATCCCAGGTTTGTTCTGCCCAAATGGTGTGGGTCTAGGTGCATCAGGAAACACTGTGTATAAGTAACATGATTGAGCATAGATGAGGAAAAATTGTTGAGCCTTGTTGATGGCCTCCTCCTCTGTCTGAGGGAAGGTAGATGCTACATCCTTGGCAATAACAGAGACAAGTGATTTGAGAAACCAATCAAGACGTTGTTCTTTGGTAGCTTTTTCTTTACACAAACTACGGGGTCGATGCCATTCATGGATCTGATTGGATATATGGATAGCAGTGGTTTGTTTGAAATCTGAGAGAATTTCTAAGCCAGTATCATGACAAACTGGTAGTTGGAAAAAGGACAAAAAGGCCTTGGCCAATGATTCAAAGGTCGCATGGGACCCTGATTTTTCGTCCACATACCATTTGGTTGAGGAACCAGTGAGAATGCGTTGAAACAACCTTAAGCGGATGGAATCATCCATGATGTTGCCTGAAGAGCGCCATATGTGGAAGGTCATAACATGGTTGGTGGGATCATCCCCTGGTTTTCCTTCAAACTTTGGAATATCCAAAGGTAGTTTGGTAGGCATATTGGACCAAGTGGGATCATGCAAAATGGGATCATTCATGAGTTTAGTTAAGTCAGGAATGTTAAGGGATGTCAAGTATGGCATAGGGAGATTTGGTGGAGGATTACTTCCATGCATCGTGTGAGTAGGTGGTGGGCCTATCCCTTGAGAGGGATTGGGTGGGGTTGTACTTCTCCCTTGAGAAGAAGTTTTCCCCCCGCCTCCTTGTGAACGAGAACTAGTGGATGGATGGCCTTGGGAATTGGACCCAAGCAAGGTGGAACCAAGTAAAGTTGATCCCAAAATAGTAGCACTCACGAGGGTGTGAGAAGGTTGAGTCAGTGAGTTGGAAAGAATAGGGACTCCTCCTAGAATAAGAGGAAGATTATGCAAGTGTCTCGAACGACGGGGATTTTGTGGATCCCCTATGGTTTCCGATAGCAAAGTGAATGTGTGCAAATGGTGATAAGAGAAATAAATGAACAAGATATTTGTATAATTCGGACCTTCACAAGTTAGTAAAACTCACAATTGCATGTAATCAAATGAGCATCATACATAAATCAATTGTAAATAAGCTAACATGTGGATAGGTGGATGTTGTCCGCGTGGGGGAACAAAAAACAAATGCTCGTGTCCTACAAGACGTATCATCCTTCCTCTCAAATAGCACTCGACCTTCCAAGAGCACTCAATAGTGGGGTCTGAAGCCACCGGAAGAGGAACTAGTGAAGGTTGAAATAATCAGTTATAATGAGGGGTAGATGGTGCATATCCCGAAAGAGCTGGCGATATTTCCCAATAGCCACACAAAATCTAATCAAGGTGTGATTACATCCCACAATCACCACCTGGGTAGATGTCCTAAATTTTGGTCACTAGGTACCTCGGTCAAAGTGAGACATTTAGATTTTTGGCCTCATAAATGGGTCACGGGTTAGATCCCTTCCAAGAGTTGGGTGACTCAAGGGGGGATGCGCAGAACAATCGGACATCGGCCTTCAACCTTTCACGGGTAACTCTCTGCCTTATGGTGTAGCAACACTTGACTTGGAGGATTTGAAAGTCCCCTATTTGTCAACTTCTAATGTTTGAAAATGTGAGAACCAGATAATGGGGGGTTATTTGGATGCCTACCCCCGAGATCCTACCTAGACTAAAAAAAATATTTTAGCACCTCCTGTGGAGGAAAGCTTAGTGAGTTTCTAGAAAAAATTTAGATGTGGTGGGCTGAGAGATTGGCGGTGTGAACCAATCTCGTTTGAATTAATGGGTGTGAATAATTTTCAAATAAGTAGTGGGACATTTCAGAATTCCTTTGGAGAAAACCTACTTCAACCTCCATTATTCAAAGTAGAAATTATGTGTGTGGGGAGTGACTTTGTGTGTGAGCAAGTGAAAAAAGTGTGCCAAGTTTTTAATGAGTTAGGTGTGAGATTACAACATGTGGACTTTTTGTGGTCCTTACAAATCTTTGTTACCTAGCTTACTATGTGTCATTGGTACAACCTTGTGGAATTTTAAAAGCCCTAAAGAACTAGCATGTGGACATATGGGTCCTTACAAATCCGTTAAACTCCTTAAATGTCATTTACACTAAGAAATCTTGAAAACTATCCTAGATTGCAAGCATGTGGGCATGTATGGGCCCGTACAACTTTA
Organism: Picea sitchensis; assembly: GCA_010110895.2. Taxonomy (NCBI): domain Eukaryota; kingdom Viridiplantae; phylum Streptophyta; class Pinopsida; order Pinales; family Pinaceae; genus Picea; species Picea sitchensis. Next base: position 14,473 of record SNQJ01S0192225.1, read on the forward strand.
AGATGATTTCAAAAAACTAAGAGGAACCCTAGGGGGGCTTTGTCATCTCCTAAAGATTTTGTTAAGGGAGATGAAATGTCCCTTTAACCACCTTTCTGATTCTCAAGATCAAACTAGGGTGCGAGAGAAGAGAATACTCAAGGGTCAAAGTTAACTTATAGTCCCAATTTAAGTGATTTATGTATGACAGCAACAACTTCAACTTAAATTTTTACAAGCCAAACAAGTCATCCATGTGGCAACCAAAGCAAAATAGGAGAATATTGGTTCTTTTTAACCCCTAAATGCCTATGTTTAGCTAACCTTTCATATGGGAAAGGACTTTAAGTGGAGTGCAGGTTCCTTACAAAGTGCATGAAAGAAAAAATCTGAAGGCTGGGGACCTTCAAATCATCATAAAACCCCTTATAGTTTTGAAAAACTAGAGATATGTGTGGGTTACAACTCTGACAGGTGTGCAGTGGGCGCACAATGCATAGAATGTACAGTACAAAGAAGTATGTGGCACGCACAGTGCGCAGAGTGTGCGTATGTGGGCAGGAAAATCCACGCACTTCCTATCACGCATCGGGGGAGAAATTTTTGAGTGAAATACTCCTCCTCCAGCTCTGAATTTTGCCTTTGGCAGGTTGGGCTAGGCTGGTTTTGGTACCTGCAAGACAAATTGATTAAAACAAAGTGCTCTCTAAGCTCAAATAGGGTGGAATTTGATACCAATCCCCAGTATGGTCGTCAATCTGTTGTGTTGGTTTTGTCACTTGGGTAAGCAAAACAAGAACACTTGCATGTCTACATGAGCCTGCTAGACAAGACAAAAGTTTTTGAGTGGGTTAAACAAGCCAAACACATGTATCAACAAAGAAATAAACTAAAACAACTAAGAACTAAAAGTTAGAAAGCATGAGAAACTTAGAACCATAAAAATCAACCAATGACCAACATAATGCTACCAATGGATCAATAGATTAGTAGGCAAAACACCGTAGAGAAAAACAAGGACATATGAGTTCCCCTCTTCCTCCTTGGGAGGGCTCTTGAGTTCCCTAATGGAGAGCTCTTTTTACAATGGAAGAAAAATGGAAAATGGTGAAGAACAACAATGCCTATTCCCTCAAGAGGTTAGTGGAATGGCTTATTGCAATGATGCTTGAAGGCTCCAAAGAGAAAAGAGGATTCTCAAGGGAGAATTCTTCCGGCATAACAATACTATGAATATCTTGGTTTCTTAGTTCACTCATGGATCTTATTTATAGAATTTCTTCAAGGCAAAATGTAATTGGTTATTAGTGTGAACAAGGGGCCTTTTAGGGCACCCTCTAGTCCTTGACCAGCCCCCCATTTGGATTTCCCTCAGACATGAAGGTCAAATCATGTTGGGAGTTGGTCCATAAGTGGTTGAGGGGCCGACAAGATCCATAAATGCATCGTTCATATAAGTGTGTGGATTTTCTTGTACATAGTCGCTTTCTTAGCACATTGTGCGCTCTGAGGGCTTTGTTGGCCCACGCACATTGTGCATTGTGCGCGCACTTCCTTTGGTGAATTTGTGCATGTCAATTTTTGACCCAATTTCTATAGTTTTTTGCCTTTTGAATGCATTTTAATGTTGCAGGTGAACTAATTGTTGTTGGCTTTGTTGTATTTCTGTAACCATTTGTGTGCAATGTTGCGAACGATACTTTAGTGATAACACTTAGAATCTTCCCACCAACACAAGCGATGCCATGCTTGTCACTTCATGTATTCAAATATCATCACCCAGAACCATTTTAACTTGTGAAGGTTTTTATTTTACACACTTATTTTTCTTCTTTTGATCTAGAGAACCTCCTAAAGCAAAACCCCCATTCACATATCCTCCTATAAGCAATTATAATGTCTTTAAATATGGGAAAGAACCATTATATCCCAACTTTGATACAAAACCTTTAACCCACTACAACATATTTTTATCTCTCAAAACTCCAACAAAAGTACATGATCCCTTCAATACATTTACTATTGTGATTTCCACCAGTTGGGCACAAGTCTCGTCAATACAATTATTCATAGATGCATAAATTTCTTCAAAATAAGACCCATAACTTATGTTTAGGCTTCTCCAACTCTTTGAAGGTCCATAACCTACAAATCCATCACATAAACCATTCACAAATAACCTAGAGCAATAACCCCTTGCATGTTGCTTGAAACCAGAGTGCATACATAAGTAGAACCAAAGAAATTGAGATTAGTATTGAAACTACACCCATATGCAAGTTTAGGCAATGAGGCAAATGCTTTTACTCCAGCCTACCATCCCACCTAATCACCTTGAAATTTGTCTAATGGAAACACAACCGAAGATGACCTTTCTAACTAAGTACAATAAAGTGTAGTTGCCCATCTATCTAGAGGATGTATGTTAGCTTGGGTATCCACAAAAGTCCTATAACCTAAAGTTGTTGAATTGTGAGAAAACAACCTCGGGGTCCTAACACTTTGATCCTCTAGGAAGATGTATTGCCTTACTCTACACTCCTTGAGAGGTATAGATTTATTTTCCCTCATACGAATTAGGGGAGTAGCCCACTTGATCTAACTCTAAAATACATAAACTCTAAAACACTAGCTTCTCATCCCTCCCTGACATCTTCATAGTTTTTTTACCAATTCCTAGGGCACTTCCCCTCATTCAAAGGATAGTGCCCAGGGTAAGCCCTAGATTTTTTAGGGCACAAGCCCAAGTCAATGACTCATGAATAGATCATATATAACTCATCAACAATCAGCTCACTAAGAGTATACATGTCACAAAGTGGGATTTGAACCTGGGTGGGGAAGGTAACAACTTTTCATCACAACCACCATGTGTGTTTGTGTGTGTGTGTGCGTGTGTGTGCATGTGTGTGTGTGTGTGAAGGGTAACAATTTTTCCTCACAATCACTTGAGCTACACATGCCAATTTGTGTGTGTGTGTGTGTGTGAAGTGTAACAATTTTTCCTCACAATCACTTGAGCTACACCTGCCAATTTGTGTGTGTGTGTGTGGGCGAGGGGGGGGGTAACAATTTTTCCTCACAATCACTTGAGTTCCACTGACCAATTTGTGTGTGTGTATGTATGTGTGAAGGGTAACATATTTTCCTCACAATCATTTGAGTTGCACTCACCAATTTTTTTTATTTTATTTTATTTATTTTTTTTTATTTTTTTTTNATCTAAGCGTGGTCTATTAGAGGGTTTATGCTTTCTTATTATATATTAAAAAACAAAGGCTTCTTGTTTTAGTTGGTCCTAGCAGTACCCTAAACATTCTTGGCTCTTTGTTTTTGTTACTTTTAGTTTTCTATTTCTATTACATGAATAGTTGCAATGGTTTCATTTGTAGTTCCATTTTGGATAACTAACACTATAAATGTTATGCACCTAACCACAACAT
>SNQJ01S0192226.1:0-17894 GCA_010110895.2 Picea sitchensis
CGGATTCAGGTGATGGTTAGAGGAATGCCCCCCCAAATCCTACGCAACAGTCGACGAAATGGAAAGAGAACCCCCAACATGACTCATTTCCTGGGTTAAATCGCATGCGCCTGGGTCGACACATGTCGCCCATGAAGCTGCATGCATCCATTCCCAAGAACTTAGGACAAAACATAGATTTCACATGGCTTTTCGGATAATATTAAAATATTATTCCCAAGGACTTAAGCCCCTAAGCTCCACACTTAGCCTCTCTTTCCAACCTTCCAGCCCCCAATCCCTTACCCAGGTTTTGTGGAAGCTTAGTCCCCCATCACTCATTCATCGTGGTCGGTCAACACGCAGAGATGTTTTGTATTAATACTGTGCATAACTACATGTACAAAAATCAGGCTCCTGGCCTTCAACACTTAGGCTCCCTGGCCTAATAACACATAAGCCCACTAGCTTATATAACTTGGCTCACCAACCTTATAAGCTTGAATTACAGTTCATAAACAAGCTTTATACTTCATAGACATGATTTACAACAGGGCTCGGCCTTGGGGACATTACAATATCTAACATCCATTAGTTCTCTAACAATACCATCAAACATCCTAATTCTAATACTGCCAACCCCAACATTTTTACACGGAAAACCATTTCACATAAACACTACACCCTCATCAACGTATTGGTAAGAAATAAACTAGTTTCTATGTGAGCACATGTGATGGGAGGCACCCGAATCTAACTACATTCTTCTTGATATTGTAAGCTACTAGAAAGAAATAAAACTTCATCAGTCATACCTGAATTTGATACAGCCAAATTTGCTTCTTTTGTAAATTTCTCTTCGAATTATTTTCTTCTCCAACAGTGTATCTTGAGATGCCCTATTTTTCCACAGTACCAACGTTTTGCTCTACCCTTTCTGCCCCTTGACTTAGATCGTGAAGAGCTTCTCTGATTATGCCCTTTTTCTTTGGGTCGACCTCTAACCAGCATCGCCTCTGAATTTGAGGATTCTTGACTAGATTTTATCCTCATCTTCTCAACCAATAAAGCTCCCACAACATAATCATAATCTAAAACCTTTGTTGAGCTAAAGCTAATAGAGGTGACTAGATTATCCCAAGACTCGGGAAGTGAGCACATAGTGTAATAGCCTTATTTGCATCTTTGAATTTAACTTCCATACTAGTCAATTGAACTATAAGGGTATTAAAGGTATTTAAATGGTCAGCAACTCTCGTACCTTCTTTCTTTCACAAACCGTATAATTGCTTCTTCTAGAAAATTATGCTCGTCAAGGACTTCGTCATATACATAATTTCCAACTTGCTCCATAAGCCTATTGTTGTATCCTCTCCTACGATATTAAGCAGAGCTTCATTTGCCAATCATAAATGAATGGTACTGAGTGGTTTTGCATCCAGTTCTTCCCATTCCTCATTTGTCATGCTTTCTAGTTTCTTTGTCCTACTCGCTAGCACTCTTTGCAACCCTTGTTGCACTAGCAGATCATGCATCTTGAGCTTTCAAAGCTCAAAATTGTTTTTTCCACTGAACTTTTCCACTTCAAACTTTGAGCTGTGAACATTGGCCATTTGCATAAGTCACCGACACCAGTGCTTATAAACTGAGTTTATTGATATGAAGGAAAAATTATAATTCAAGATTAAACCTCAAAAAATAATAATAATTAATTCAAAAAAAATTCAAAGTTCAAATATTTATTATAATAATAATAATCTATTTTTAAGATCAAATTGGTGTATGAAACCCCCTTGTTTGTGGGACAAGGGACCCCCTCCCCTCGTATGAGACCCCCTTTTTTGTGGGACAAGGGACCCCCTCCCCCCAACGATCTGACTGGTAAAATCTACAGAGGTATACATACCCTACCCCCCTTGGATTTGAACTTATGATCTCTTAAAAAGAAACACATGTTCTTAACCATTAGACCCACTCAAACTGTACTAAGACCATTTTCCTAAACAAAAGAGTTCTGAATTCAACTCTTAAATAAACATTATTATAACATCCTCACATTTATCCATAAACAACAATCCTAAATGTATGAAATCGATTTTTCATAACACCTCGTGACATGAGTCCACGAAAAGTCCACTCCATAAAATTTTCTGCATATTCGCTCATCGCGAGGGAGGACGCTCCCCCATAGTTATGCTTCTTTGACCGGGCGCATCCCTCCATAGACGCTCCACGTCCTTCACACCTAACACATTTGGGTGCGGAAAATTCAACTTCTGAACTGTGGGAACGGGGGACCCTCCTCCGGACCTTGTATACCTGTTCAAGCGGGCTTAGGTGACTAGCTTCCTTTGACATTCTAACCACTTCATACATTTTTCCACCGTATGAGCAGCATTAAACAGTCAACTAAGTCCAAGATCATATTACAATTCCCTAGTAGTATCTCTGGAAAGAAACCATAGGTCTAGGTTTACTTGTTTAAGAAGAAACATATTTTATATTTCTGTACCAAAACTACCAAAAAAAAATTGGTGAAAATGCAAATCACACAAAATTTATTGCTGATGTACATGGCATTATTATTTACATGGATTGCAGAAATTCCTTTTTTAATTATTCCGTGGAAAGGTGGGCTTGAGTTACTTTAGTTTACCTTTAAGGTATAGTTACCTCATCCTCATTATCTGTGCTTCCCTAATTTATCTAATTTATTCAGGGTAATCGAGTACAGCATTCATTTTATTATACACAGAAATCAGGTTATGAATCTCATATCTTATTAGATTAAAGATTTTTCAGCAAATTAAATTTATTTATGTATTTATAAATGAAATTTAAATAACAAAAAATTATAATTTTGATTCTAATTAAAAAAACAAAATATAAAAAAAATTAGAAAAAATATAACAAAAAATTGTAATTTTATATAAATTTATATGACCAAATTTCAATTAAAAAACCAAAACATAAAAAAATTAGAAAAAAATATTAAAACAATAATGTATAAGTTATATACATTTTTAAATTGAATACTTATTTTGTCAATGAAAGGCACTCCGTGAAATATCGTGTAGAGAATACCTCTCGGCGGTATATTATACAGTAAAAAATTGGTCAACGTTTATAATTTCAATATAAGATTTATTATACAGTAAAAATTTGGTCAATGTTTATAATTTCAATATAAAATCTTATAGAATCTCAATTGTCAATTGTCTCTCTGTAGACAGTGATAGACAACTACATGTTTTACCTATAAGTTAGGTGCATATCATCAATTTTCTTTTCCGAAAGGGCACATGACATTTAATGTATAAGAAAAATGGTTTTGACAGCCCACGGTGACAACGAATTTTGAATATAAAAGTGCCGTGACTTAGTAGCTTTACACTAAAATTGAAAAAGAAAGAAAAGAGCATTATACGCTCATTATCTCAACTACCAGCATGGAGATACACCAAATTCTACCATTATCTTCCATTTGGTCCCTCAAATTTGAAGCAGCATGATTTTCATTTTTTATCATTTCGGATTTCTCCCTTAGATATTCCTTTTTGATGGTTTGGATTTCAACTTAAATTAATTAATTACAAATTTACTAACTATTTCTTCTTGTTTAATAAGAACAAATCTATTTAGTTCCATAAATTGATCTTAGTATAGGATGTTTATCCTTGAGAAATTGTGTGATTAGGATCCAGCCCAATCACTTAGATGTCTTTAGCATATGTCCCCATAACATCATAGCGTAGTGGCTCATGTTGAAAATTATAATCTATAATAGTGAGGCAGATTCTTAATCTTTTTAAAGGAAAATGGCTCAATCACTCGAGAGTGGAGATTCTATGATTCCAAGGCCATTTTAGATGGTTTTTAAATGATTTGTGATAGTTTTATAGTAAATAGCATTCCTAGTTTACAAGAATCAATTATATATTTTTCCTTGAAAACAAATATATATAAATATTTGAAATTTTTTTAATTAATTTTTATTATTTTTTGAGGTTTAATCTTAAATTATAATTTTTTCTTCATATCAATAAATTCAGTTTATAAGTATTGGTGTGGGTGATTTGTGCAAATGGTTAAATATTTTATGACATGATATTTATAATACAAAGTATAAATATATATAATAAATAAATAGTTATTTATTATCCAAGGAACACATCTTTTCATGGATGGTCATCATATGTTTTCTATATATGGAACACTCATCATCTTAATTACATATCGATCATATATCAATCTCACATATCATCTCACATAAAAATTCAACATGGTATTAGAGAAGGACTCAACTTGCTCATGGAAGGCCCAGGAAAATAAGAGAAGATAGCTTACATCTTCCCAGATTCATATTCATGAAATGTGTATCCATGGTTTCCAGCTATGGGATTCAAAATTAATGTTGATTATGTCATGTTATGGGCTTGAGAAAGTGGCAGTTCTGATGAGAAGGATGTAGAGAAAGTTGATCCCCAACATACCCTGAATCTATAAATTGGGAATGCTAGAATCCAAGGAGCTCATATGTGCTCTGCCTTGGTTGCATATAGTTCGTGAGCATTCCAATAGATATATTCCTGTACCTTCACGTACCAATCACTGAGACTCCAAATTCCATCCCACCCCATGTCGAGAAGCGTTGTCATCCCGTTGCCTTTGCCACCAACACCCAGGACACCCGTGGTAGCCAGAGATATTGAAGATGATTTCAACAAGTTGAAGCTTGAGACACAGAAACTTCTAGGTCACGACAGCGGGGGAAAAGCATACAAGGTCCAAGACAGGAGTACCCAATCCCTCTACACTCGCAAGGTCACCCATGACGGAAACAATATCTCTTCATGCCTAGAGATGGAGGTCATGTGGGAAATGGATTCCCCGTACGTGCTCAAGTGCTATGACATCTCCTATTGGGGCTGGGATATCCAATTTTTGATGGAATACATGGACAAAGGCTTGCTTGACAAGTGCGACCTCCAGATGACTGAGCCCTTCCTCTTGCCAGGAAGGTCCTGCACACTCTCAAGTATCTCCATCCTAACATAATTGTGCATAGAGACATCAAGCCTTCTAATCTTTTGCTAAAAAATGGGTTGGAGGTCAATACCACAGACATCATTGTGAGCTAGATTCTGTCAAATTCATCCAATCGCAACAACTCGTACGATTCATGCGTTGGGACATTAGCCTACATGAGCCTCGAGATATTTGACCCCAATATGAACAACAAGTGCTACGAACAACATCGAGTATTAAAATCTTGAAGCTCGACATTAAAGAGACCGAAGATTTATACATGCATAGACTCGGAACTAGAGAATTATTTCCCACATACATTGAAGCAGTGGTGAACAATAAACTGAGTCAGGGGACATGGGTCCCCCTTCCTAGAAATGAAGACGGGTCAAGCTTGCAGAACGTGAAATCATGTTCTGCCAATTTTTCCTAGCTCACGGGCCGTCGTCAACATGTGGAACAATGACAATGTATTTAAAATGAAAGTGAAAGGCATCTTGTTGTTGAAATGTATGTATGCCACCACCACGCGTGTCTTAGGAAAGATATTCCCCTGGTTAAAAATCCCCTCGATTTCGGACATGTTTTGTTCATTTGAATTGCATTTTCTATATTGACTGCACATAGAGGGGAGCGAGGGCACGATATGTTTCGTTTGAAAGCCTTGTCATTCTTTCAAAATATCAAACTCATAAGATAGCTCTTGCATTGAAGGTGAGTGGATATCCCTTCATATGGGTCATTCATGCATCTAATGACAACGGGTCATATATTGTAGGATGAGAGGTATAATCCCAAGAAACCTTATTGGTTTAATTGGGATCGATTTGTGCTGAGTTGGACACGGGTGCATGTTGCAACAATTTCTTTCACATTTGGAGAGATCAACGCAAGTATTTGGTGTTCATTGATCAAGATGGACATGAGAGGCAGTGGAAAACCCTCTTAGTCGAGATCACATGAAGCTTGTGTCAATGTGTTGATGTTTGAGGCAACATCATGAGACATTCTCCCTAGAGGGTCTTGTATGGACTAGTAGGAGGGAATGTAGACTTCATCTTGGCATGCCTCAGATGGTCATATGAAGGAACCAAGACATTGGTTTCACAAGGAAACCTTGATATGTCATATGAGACATTGGTTCCATGAGGGAACCTTGATATGTCTTAGACATTGGTTTCATGAGGAAACCTCTATAGGTCAAATATGGTACAAGATGACTTAGCTTGATCAACCCCAAGGGAATGACCACCCATTATAGGATGAGCTATCTCAAGTCTTGTGTGCATCAACTACATCCATGACTGCAGTGTATGTTCAGAATAGAAGTCCTCATAATAATTTGAGGAACATGACTCCCGAGGATGCTTTCACCAGAGTGAATGCTGAGGTTGGAACCTTCAAGATATTTGGGTCTCCAATATACACTCATGTACCAAAGGAGAAAAGGACCAAGATAGACCCTTCAGGAAGAAAGTATATATTTGTGGGGTACAGTGAGTCTTCAAAGGCATATTGGATCTACATCCCTGGTCAGAGACAGATTGAAGTGAGTAGCGATGTTACTTTTGAGGAGGAGGTAGCCTCCAGGAGATCTAGAGGATCTCACATGGAGATTGATAGTGAGATACAAGAAGAGATGGTGCCTTCTCCCCCTCTCCCTCAAGCAGTTTAGAGGGAGACAATTGAGCCTATTGATCCAATTGATCTCGTTGATATTGTATCTCTAGTTGATGTTCCCAGAGATATTGTAGTAGGTCGGAAGAGACATGCATGGGCTCATCAGACTCTACAGGAGGCAGAATGAAATGCATCTCTTCATGGTAACTTCCAAGAGAGAAAGAGACCTCAGAGATATTCCTTCTATGCAACAACTATGAGCCACATAATTTATTCTGATCATTCATGTTCTGAAGAGGAATCTAGTCAGCCAGTATGGAGAGATGTCATGATGGAGGAGTATCAGTCCATCATGAATAATGATGTGTGGGATATTTTTTCGAGACCTGAGGGGAAGTTTGTAATGACTTCCAAGTGGATATATAAGATCAAACACATAGCTGACTGGAGCATCAAGAAGCACAAAGTGAGATTTGTTGCTAGAGGATTCTCTCATGTGGAGGGAATAAATTATGATAAGACATTTGCTCCTGTTGCTCGATACACTTCTATTTGGATGATTATTTCCAAATTCCCTTGCAGCATACATTGGTTGGAGACTACATCAGATGGATGTGAAGACAACCTTTCTCAATGGAGATATTGAGGAAGGAGTATACATCAAGCATCCAGATGGTTTCATGATACACGAGAAGTAGTCTCATGTGTACAAGTTGAAGATGGCCCTGTATGGAATCAAGTAGGCACCTCGAGCTTGGTATGCGAGGATTGATGGACACCTAATGAGTTTGGGCTTCATAAAAAGTTTCATTGATCCCAACCTATACTACAATACTATTAATGGCGAGTCCTTGATTTTGGTCTGCTACGTTGATGATTTACTCCTCACCGGTACAGAGAGCCTTATTGTTGAATGCAAGTATGCGTTGGCCTCTGAGTTTGAGATAAAGGACCATGGTATGATGCACTACTTCTTGGGACTAGATGTGTGGCAGAGAATTGATGAGATTTTCCTAAGTTAGAGGAAGTACATAGTTGAGATATTGAAGAAGTTTGGGATGATGAAATATAATCCCATGGCTACACCAATGGTGACGAATATGAAGAAAATAAGTGTGTCTTCTTCCGATTCTGACGAGATAGATATGACCCTGTACATAAAGTTCATTGGATCATTGATGTATATGGTTAACACTAGACCAGATATTTTCTATGCAGTGAGTGCACTTAGCCAATTTATGACTCAACCAAGATAGACCCACCGGATTGTTGCGAAGCATGTGTTGAGATACCTACGAGGCATATATAGTTGGAATTGATATAATATATACTTACAGTATTGACATGATATTGCAGGGATATACTGACTCTGATTGTGCACGGAGCGCAGTGGACATGAAGAGCACCTTCGAGTCTTGCTTCACTTTGGGATCTACCATGGTTTCTTGGTGTAGCAAGAAACAAACTTCTATCTCTATGAGCACCACAGAAGCAAAGTAAATTGCATTGAGTGTGGCAGTCCGTGAAGCAGTATGAATTCGCAATATCCTTGCATATTTATTTGGACATGTGCTCAATTCCACCGTTATTCATTGTGATAACCAAAGTTGTGTGAAGTTCTCAAAGAATCCAACCATTGTGGTCAACCATTAAACTCACAGATGATAATAATATTGATGATGAGTATGTGCATTGTTATTTTTTTAATAGAAATGTTGATTGATTTTCTATAAGTGCATTGATCCCAAAAAACAACACTAGAAGAAATCCTACAGAAAATAGAGGGATAAATAACCAAGATATAATGAAGCCTTTTTTTCCAAAATATCCCAACACAACAAGTCAAATATATAGAGAGGTTTGTGCAAGTGGAACAGAGAAAAAATTCTCCAACAACAACCAAAAAGTAACTCCACACATTCTACACCAACGTCAAACCTAAAGAAAACACCCTTGGTTTCCATGAGGATCTAGATACGAAAACAAGGGAGAAATATCCCACCTGTGATCATGATTAAGTGAAGGGTTGGATGATAAATACACCCATCCTTCATCAAAATGTCAAATAAGACCTCAATTATAGAAGAGTAGAGTAAGATGTCATGTGAGGTGATTCCATGGACTGAAAACACATGTTCTTGTTGAATTAGACTGAATTTGTCATGATTATATGAAGTGGTATGGGAAACCCCCCATCAAGTTTTGGTTTGCTAGACATTAATCCTATGGAAGGAGTTTTTAATTATAAAACATGATTATTCCTGAACACAACTTGTTCTACACCACAATCTTCTTTGGCCAATGTGTCTACTTTATGATTCAGAGTCCTTAAGATGTGGAATTATTCCACCGCTTTGAATCTATTTTCTTGCTTTAGTATTATCTAGATAATTCTAGTAAGGTTATGTTGAGCATGTTCAGATTGCACTATTACTCCCTTTATCATGAGCTCATAATATCCTATGACAATAACCTCCTTTCATTGTTCAGAGTTAATTAGTTTCATTCATATGTATAATGTCAATGCCTTGACCTGATTATTAGTTGATCAACCCAATCCTCGTGCCTTAAGGATCAAAGTTAATCCCTCCCACTCTTGTTGCTCCTGGATTGAGTTTTGAAGCACCATGGAAGAAAATGATACATTTCTTTTTATCCTATATTCACTTTTCAAACTCTTCCTCTCCCAATCTTATCTTCCATTTTCCTTGAGTACACTATGGGGTGGGTGGAATTGAGTGGTCAATTTTTGAAAATGAAGAATATTGTTAATTCGAGACCTCTCTTCTTGATTGAGATTTGACCATGATAAACCTTTTAATCCTTGAATTTGAATATATTTCATAACCAGAGTGCATTCCAAGTATGCAACTCTAGCAGGGGAAAGAGATATTTGACAGAAAATTGCCTTATTCCCTTATTTTGAGCTAGCCATATCTCCCAGTAGACTAGTTTTGGGATTTCCATCCAAATCCATTGGAAGACTAGTTTTTCTCCAAAAAATTATTAAATATATTTGTTTCCATTCAACAAACATTTCAGTCTTGGAACTCGAGAATGTGACCCTTTCTGTAATTTGTTTATAAATATGTTCCAAAGTTTTCTTAGAGAATGAATAGTCAAAGAAAAGAGGATGTATTGTTTCATTTGTTGCACAACATAGAGAAAATATGGAAGGTCCCTCAATTCATCACTTTCGAATGTCATCTATAGTTAACAACTTTAAACATAATCTAGCAAAAATGATTCACTTTTGGGAGAGCATATCCCTACCAAATATATTTCCATACTCTTGATTTTTGAGGCCAAGGGGATCCTAGCAACATGTTATTATATCCTTCCTTTATTGTGTAGCATTTTTTGCACCTTCCTCTATCATCATGCAAATTGGGATCAATTGGGGCACATCTTGTTAGAAGTTTATAAATGAAATTTACTCTATCAATTAGTCCTTTGGGAGAGGGGATCTTTTTTCAACCTTCCCATCTTCTTTCTTCACTCCACTCTAAGATATACAATAACTTTTGGTATTCATTTTAGACAAGGTTATCAACTTAATGAGAACTGTGACTTGAAAATGAGAACTCTAGCCCTTAAAACTCATATTTTTGCATAAAAAACATGAAAATCAAACCCCAAATCAAAACGTGGTATTATCGGTAGCACCATTTTTTGCAATCGGGTCAAAATTATAAATTTTTCAAGCATGGGCTTAAAGGATCAAATGGTTGCTCAAAAAAACTTTAAAATCAACCCCCAAATCAAAAAGTGGTGCTACCGGTAGCCCCATTTTTTGTAACCGGGTCAAAATTACAACTTTTTTCAAGCATGGGCTTAAATGATCAAATGGTTTCTCAAAAAAACTTTAAAATCAACCCCCAAATCAAAAAGTGGTGCTACCAGTAGCACCAATTTTTCTAACCGGATCAAAATTACAACATTTTTCAAGCATGGCCTTAAAACATAAAATAGTTGTTAGAAAAACCTTAAAATCAACACCTAAATAAAAACGTGATGCTACGTAAAGAAAAAACAAATTGAAACATTAAAATTTCAGCTAATTATGACCTAATTGAAACTACGACCTTGACAACAAATCTCTACACAAATAAAAAACCCAAATTTGGATCCTAAATGGTCACTTGAAAATTTATTTACTAACCTAAATAAAGAGAAAGGAGAGAATATTCACATATATATATATATATATATATTTTTAGTGAAGACAAAAAAATATTTAAAAAAATATATTCAAAACCCAAATAAAAAAAAAATGGTGAAAAACAAAGAAAAACTAAAAAGAATAATAAAAAATGCCTTCAAAATAAAAATAAAAAAGTAGAAAAAAAAAACTCAAAAACAAACAAAATTCAATAAAATATTAAAAAAAAAACATCTAAAATAAAATAAAAAAATATTTGAGAAAAATACTAATATTGCCTAAGCTAAAAATTTATTTAAAAAAATATTTTGAAAATAAAATTAAAACATTAAATTTCATTTACAAATTAAAAAAAAAAAAAATATTCTTTCTCTCTATATATAGTTGCATCTATATATGCAACTATATATAGTTGCCTATATATATGTAAAGGGCACCCACAGGCCTACAAGGGGGTTGGTGTGATGCCTCCGCAGGCCTAGCCCAGATCTCGTGGTCGCCCAGAAGACTTGGGCCAACCCCATAGGGGCTAATGCGATATCAGACTAGCTCCCCACAGGTGCACCCTTTATATATATATATATATATATATTAATTTTTTTTTAGATATTTATGAATTTTTTTGTTTAAATTTTATTTTTTAAGTTTTTTTATTTAATGGTTTTTTTAATATAAATTTATTTTCAATTTTTTTTTGTTTTCTTAGTTTTTTTCAACTTTTGATTGATCCAAAAAAATGAATTATATTTTTTTACTAAATATTTAAAAATAGTGTTATTTAAGTACAATATTTTCTATGTATTGAAGTAAAGGTAAAAAATGTGTTAAAAATAATATTTTTCACTTTATTTAAAAAGTATGGAACCATAAATTAATTAAGGACAGATAATTATATGAAAAATATTAATTTAAAAAAAATAAATGGTGTACAACATTTTTAACATTGGATGAAGCATGGAAATATGATTAAAAATACCATTAAACAAAAAGAAATAGAAATATTTGAAAATAGATGAAAAAAACCGTTGAGAAAAAAATATTGAACAATTTGAAAAAAAAATAAACATTTAAAAAAAGAGTGGAAACCTTATGTATGAGAAAATTTAAAATATAAAAAAAACACCTAAAAAGAAAGGGGGGCTGCTACTGGTAGCACCATTTTTAAAAGAAAGGTACAAAAATTGACCACCCCAAAAACGAAAACTTTATAGAGTTCTCGTTAAGTTGATAACTATGTTTTTACATGAACCATAATTTTAAAGGTTTTAATTCCTCTATAGATTCTAAGGAAGTTATCGAGAATACAGTTAAAGTTTATTGATTTTCCATCATCATCATATTACCATGATAATTTGGATTTAATAAAAAGCACCATTGACTTGAAAATCTTCCAAATGGTTGACCATTTGATAGTTGGCAAGGGACAGTCCAAACATCTTTTTCGATATCCTCTTTAAAATATTGGTTTAAGATAACGAATTTCCACCATTCAAGGGTTCTTCTTACTAATCTCTAGAGTATTTTAACACCCACAACATTATTCATTCGTGTCTGATCTTTGATAGCAAGTCATCCCCTATATTTACTCGATCTAATGATAGTCCAATTAATCAAATGATTTTAATTTTTTGTTGAACTTTCCTCCTTCCCATAAAAGAATTGTTATATGTTTCTAGCTATATTCTCCACGATTCCTTTTCGTTCGAGCATTGCCAGAAATTAATAAATTGGAAAAGCAGAGAGAACATATTTTATTAAATTTATCTTTCCAATTGGGTTCAATCATATTTCTCCCCATTGTTGTATTATTTTGTTCGTTTTACTTATGACCCCCTGCCATACCTGCAGAGTAATATTTCTCAAGGATATGTGAATTTCTAAGTATTTGAAAGTTGTCTAGAACTCAACACTAGGAAATCCAATAATTCTTGATACTCTATGCAACTATTCCTATGAGATATTCTAGCCATATATTTCAATTTTCATATTGTTTACCTTCCTTCCGAAAGCATTTAGGAAACTCTTTAATACATTTTTGAACCTTTTGGTTATTATTGTTGTGGTCGTGTCTAGCAATAATGTGTCATTAGCAAACTTCTTATGAGTGATCTCTTTTGCTCCTCTTGTGAAGCTTAGACCTTGAATATGCCCTATAGTTATTTTGTATTCCATTATTTGACTTAATGTTTCTACCATTGTTACGTAGAGTAGTGTAGACAACGAATAATCTTTCCTTAATACCCTACTGATTTTGAAGAAAGTGGAGGTCCTTCCATTGATCATAGGAGCCATCCATGGAGATCAAATGCATGCTATGAATTCCTCATCACATCCAAATTTCCTTAAAACAACAAATAGGAAAAAAAAAAGTTGAACCCACTTAAAGGAATTTTCCAAGTCCATTTTTATGCTCATTCATTATTCTTTGTTTTCTTTGTTGGTTTGAATTTCTTCGTAGATGAGAATGACATTATCCACTATATATCTTTTCTATAAACAAACCTCCTTGATTTTATGAGATCAATATTGCCATTAATTTCTTCATTTTGTTTGCAATGATTTTGGTTCAATTTTTATAGGTAGAATTGCATAAAGAAATTGGTTGAAAATGATCAAAAGTGGTGGGGTTTTCCTTCTTTTGGATGATGGATAAAAAAGTGGAGTTGGTAAAATTTAGCATCCTTTTTAGGTCAAATTTCAATAAATCCCCCAAACAATTAAAAAAGTGGATCGAGAAATAATCTAGCCTTGATGCTTTGTCATGTTCCAGACTCTAGACATTGTGTGCTATCTCTTCTTCTTTTATTATTTTTAGAAGAGCTACATTTTCTTCCCTATTTATGAGAGTCAATATATGGTATTTCTTCTTCTTTTATTATTTTTAGAAGAGCTACATTTTCTTCCCTGTTTATGAGAGTCAATATATGGTCTAACATTTATCTCTTATTTGAAAAAAATTCTTCTTCCTCTTGAGTGTATAACCCTTTAAAATTTTGCTTGGTTGCATCCTTCACTTTTGTAAAGTCTTTTATATTTTCCCCTTTTTTAAGATATATTTTTTTAATATTGTTGTGTGCCTTCTTGCTCTAGTTTTTTTTTTTGAAATAAGGATGTATTCCTCTCTACTGCTTTTATCCAAAATCTTTGGGATTTCAATCTCCAATCCTCCTCCTCCTTTTTAAATGCTACTTGAATTTTTAGTCATGCATCTCTTTATGCCTACAAAATATGTTCAATGTTGTCTTTGTCTTCCATAACTTATTGAATCTCCTCCAAGTTTCTTTGGTAGTTTAACTTTTCTTCCTCTAGAGCCATGAATACTGCTTTAGCCTAACAATTTAAGGCTTGTTTAGTTTCCTTCAATTTAGTTTCCCATATGAAGTTCAAAGAACCTAAGGTTGAGATTCTCTTTGTCTCCTTTACTTGAGAGACAACTTCCTCGTTATATATCCAAAGGGGATTGAATCTAAAAGGAGTCAACCCAAATGTTTTTGGGGGTTCAAAGGAAAACACAATGGGATTGTGATTAGAGATGGTGGAATGAATTATTTTCAAGGAGATTAAGTGGATAGAAATAAATAAGTCACCATGAATAAGAAATTTATCTAGGTCAAGGCTACAATATGACCTAGAAATGACCTCTTGTTGATCTAGGTATATTTTCCTTTATATAGTGGAACATTTATCAGATCCGAGTCAAAAATTGAATCTTCAATTTATCTTGTAAAGGGTCATGCACATCACGGTCTCTCGTTTTCTTTGAACTCGATAGTATTGTGTTGAAGTCAACAACCACAATGAAAGATTTTAAAGCTAGACTCCTGAAAATATCTTGCAATGAAACCCAACATCCTACCTTTTCAATATACCTAATAGGGATGTCGAAATTTATGAGAGTAAAATTCATACCTAAGTCCATCTATTATAAGTGGATTAAAATTCATCATTGTAAAAAAAAATGATGCCTCTATCCTAATTTTTGAAGTATTCCACAATGTCGATATTCCTCCTGACACACCTATTGAACTTATTATTATCCCTTCACTATTTTTTCAGATATTTTTTTCCATTTGAAGTATTTCTAATTCCTCCATCTTAGTCTCCTAGATGATATTTATACAAGGTTTCTATGTTTTGATCATATCTCGAAGAGAAATTTCCTTTCTTTTACTCCCAAATCCTCTAAAATTCCAATAGAACACTATCATAACTAAAGGTTGGGGGATGGGTTTCCTTCCTAATGGTCTTGGAAACAAGTAAGCCTCTTTTTCCTTATTTATTTTCCGAGTGTGTCCAAGGGATATTTCAATAGATTTTTGGAGTCCCATTTACTTTTTGTGATTTGTTGGTTCTTCCCTCTTATCTCTATTTGATTTCCTCCTTGTTCTTTTTGTGTTTTTTTCCCCTTTCATTTCTCCTTACTCAAGATATTTTTGTGCCTTCCTTATTTTGGCCATTTTCCCTTGATGTGAAGAGGACTTTTCCACAATAGATTATGTCTCCTCTATATTAAGAATTTGGTTTACCTTCTCTAGAAAGTAATAGTTTTGAAGGTTAGGAATTGGATCTAGAATTTCTTTCCTTATAGCTCTACTGAACCACTTGATAATGACTCATATCAATTTTAAGTGATAACTTGAGGTTTCAATGACTTTTCTTTGTTCACCTTCGATGGATTCAATGACATATGTTTTTTCTAAGTTGGTTACATAGATTGTTTAGAGGTGGAAAATTCAAAACTTTGTCCATTTCCTCTCATGGAATATGCTTTGTTCTTAAATACCTAACATTCTTCCCTCTACTAATAATTGTATGAAGAAGTGCCTTGAGGTTTTTTCATGCGTTTTTTTTGCAAAGTGCCCATATTAGTGGAAATTTTTTCAATTGAAAGGTAGTTGTTCATAGTTGAGTTACTCGATGTGAGACCAATCATCTAAGGTTAAACACATGGATTCTATAAAACCTCTTTCAAGATCCACTTCGACAAAAAATCTGGCACATGTGTACATAGGTGACTTGGATTCCAACTTATCTATAAACTTTCCTAGAGAATCTCCTATGAATTTGAGGGAATCATCCCCCCAACAATGAAAAGGAAAGTGATGAAGACACACCCAAACCAAAAAAACTAAAGGAATATCCACTTCTAGATCAAAGTACGACATCCAAGAATTAAGATACATAGCCATGGAGCTAAGTAAATAGGGACCACTTATAAATATCAAAACTTGGTCTTCCTTAAATTCAAATAAAAATGCGTAAAATACCTGTCCATAAAAGAAATGATTGATCTTGCCTTTGATTAGAGGTTGCTAATTTCTTAGTAGCCAAGATTCCCTTTGAGGAAGAGAGGGACATAAACCAATAAAATAGACTAACAACCCTTTTTCAACAAAATTGATGGCTTTGCAATGAGCCAAAACATGGGGGAGTCAAACTTTAGGGACATGATCGAGCTTCATCATGAAATGTGAATGATTCAACTGAGCAATGATTTTTCCCAAAGATTCAACCATCATTTTGATGGAAGTGGTATTAGAATCAAAGTCGAGAAGAGGAGAAGAGCCTCCCCTTCACATGGGTTCAGGTTTAACAACCCTGGAGGGTATGAGAAAGAGA
Source organism: Picea sitchensis (assembly GCA_010110895.2). Taxonomy (NCBI): domain Eukaryota; kingdom Viridiplantae; phylum Streptophyta; class Pinopsida; order Pinales; family Pinaceae; genus Picea; species Picea sitchensis. Next base: position 16,409 of record SNQJ01S0192226.1, read on the forward strand.
TTGATGAAGGTTTATGGTTTACTAGAGAAGGCAAAGTGAGATGGTTAATTGAGAATGTTGAAGTGAGTATATTATGTACTTTGTTTATCTAATTATAATGATAGTTAATTAAATATTATATTAGTTAATTAATTAAATATTATTATATTAAAAAAAGTAAAGTGTTTTTCACAATTCAATGTGGAAGAGATTGTAATATTTTTTTATTTTATTTTTTGCAATATAATATATTATAGAAAATTAAAAATATAGTAATAAAAAATTTAATAATAATAAGCCCGTGAAGTGAGTGATCATGTGTATTGTTAAGGCACTTTGTTATTCTTATAACAAAAGAATCAGAAACATTTTTATCAATCACCATTTCTTTGTTTTTTTTATAGACCCATATTATTAAATCATAAATATATAAAATAAACAAGCATAAATTCATCCTAACTTGAAATCTTTTAAATACAAAGAAATTTACATCTCATTATTTTTTATTCTAAATGCTTAAGTAACTAAATAAGTAGATAAACTTTTAGGTTAAAATTTTATTTATAATTTTAATTTTAATTTTAATTGATTGAGAAAAATTTAAATCATAAAACTTAAAAAAAAATTAACCATTTCAAAATAGTTTAAATAATAAAAATTAACCCCCCCAAAAATGAATTTACTTTATTAAAAAAAAAACTTATAGAAAGATAAAATTTATTATATACTTATTACTTATACCGTACCTTATATTATTATACTTTGTAATTAACTAAAAATTCAACCCATTACCTATTCATAATTGGTTATTCATGACGCTCGATCTCTCTCAACGCAATCAAACAAAGAGAACCATAAGTTAAGTTAATTTCTTGTTGATGTGCCTTATTTGTTTTTACTAATTTGGAATATGATGGCCGAGTGCTTCTTCGTTAATGACATTTTTGTTGATTTGGAATATGGAGATGGAGTTTTTTTATTTTATTTCTTATCTATAACTTTATTTGTATGGATATAATTTAGACTTAGAAAGATTACGAAGAAAGATTTTCCAGAGATTTCTATTTGTCATTGTTTAATTTTATTTTTATGGATATAATTTAGATAAAGATGATAAATATTTTCTAGAGACTTTTGTTTCTCATTTTTCATTATCAATATTTAAGTAAGGGAAAATTAACAAGATTTTTTTAAGAAAACAAATTTTATCAAAATTAATTATTAATTAATAATAAGGAGATGACAAAGATTTTGTACATATTTTTATTTGTCATTATTCATCATCAATATTTTAGTAAAGGAAAATCAATATGTTTTTTTTTAAGGTAGCAAAATTTATAATAATTAGTTATCAATTAATAATGAGGGTAATGATCATGCTAGTCTTTAGGTCTAGTCTTTAGGTCTTGAATCATTAATCAATAAATAGTGTCATTATGTTGGAGGAAGATGAACTTGGACTATTGACCATTAACTTGTGTCCTCATTTAAAAAAGAAAAACTCTTA
>SNQJ01S0192227.1:3649-17894 GCA_010110895.2 Picea sitchensis
GCATACAATATGGAATGTTACATACCACAAAAATGTGTTAGTCCTGGGGCATCATGAATTGCCCATAAAAGTATTCCACAACATTGAAATCTCTTCTACCCAATTGGTTTACAGATTTCATATATAGTGATTCCCTCCCATAAATTTATTATCTCGTTGATAAGAGGCTCGATATACACATTCATATATTTAACTTGGTACTTTCCTAATTGTTTGAAATTACACGAAATTACTACCATGGTATGTATATATACATAAATAAATAAAGATATTATGCAAAAAAAAGGGAAAAATGAAATATTTAAATTCAGAAAATTAATGTAAAAAAATACCTGGAATAATCATTGTCAACATTATTTTCTCCCTCTTTATTGACATCCAAGGAGGAATGTTATTGTTGATAACAAAAATAGGCCACACTGAGTAAACAGACCGAAGCTCTCCAAATGGATTAACACCGTCAGTTTCCAATGAAAGCCTAACATTACGAGGTTCATTTGTAAATTCTGGCCATTTTACAACAATTTCCTTAAATGCGTAACCATCTGCAGCCATTCGAAGAACACCATCTTCAATTCTCTTTCATGCATGGTAATCCATAAACTGTGTTTTTCTTTGGCACCTTAATAGATGCTGCAAACATGGAATTATGTGAATATGCCAAAGAACCTTTCGAGGGACCATTTTTGTTACTTGATCCATTCGATATCTACTAATACCACATACCGAGCATTCTGTTTTCGACGCATGTTGTCCATAATATATAATATGATCATCAGGACATGCATCTATACTTTGATACTCCATTCCAATGTCTTTCATAATGACATGTAAATATCGATATGTGAGAGGTTAAATATTTGATGAGGGTAACAAAAAATCACCTAACAATCTAAAACATAAAAAATAAATAGTTAATGTAAAGAATAGTAATTGTAAATATTGAATTTCTATATTACACATTAATTAACACCAAAAAAATGGGGAAAAGTCAAAATTTATGTATATGTGATGAAACATATTACATACCTTAGGATCTCTATCATACAAGTGTTCGAAAAATGATTTGTAACGTTTAAGTTCACCAGAAGTAATGTAGTGGAGAGAATATTTTCTTTTAACCCTTTATAAAGTCATTTATTTTCCTTTTCAATCAGAGGTTCATCATAAATACCATCACTATTGTCCCCATGATCCTCATCTGGATGAATGAATAAGTCTTGGATCATTTGATTTGTCCCATCATCTTGAACTATGTTATTATTGTCATTTACTTCCATGGGATCATTAACTTGATCTTCATTATCTGCTTCAAGTTATTTATCTTGTACAACATCATTTATGCTACTACTTGGTGCTTTGTGCATAAAGTTAGGGGGGAAATCTAACTTTATAATTACAAACAATCATGAAAAATTAGTGCATGTATAAAACAATATAAAAGTTTGAGGATACAATAAATATTAAAACAGATAATGAATGTATATATAGCTAATTACCATGGGACAATATTCATTTTATCCCCCGTCCATGTGCCCATATTTTCTACAATGTTTTTTAGTTGTTGCTATTAAAACTATTTCGGGGTGTCTAGTACAACAATTTTTTCAAGGGAAATAACATTTACTGTCACCCTTTTCACCCTATTTAATTTTTTTTCCCACCTCTAATGTTTTCTGACATTCTTCTCCACAGACATATACTGGAAAAAAAATCCCTGTTTTTTGTTCGCCAAGAAGACCGACTTATACCCTTTTTGAATTGTTCTTATTATAGAAATCTTGTCACAACATTTATAAAATGCAACATATTTATAGATTTTATAACGTCGCAATTCCGATGATTGTTGACCAAGTCAAAGTTGACATGGTCAAATACTAGGTGACCATTGGGATGGGGAAAACCTAGTTTTCATAACGTCGCAAGTGTGACAAATATTTCACCAATGTCACAAGAGAGACGAAAATACAATGCCGTCGCAAGAGCAATGTCCTCCTACCTTTGTTGCAAGAGAGACATGCTTTTGTAATACGTCACAAGAGCGACGTTATCGGGCATTATGGAGAAAAAAATTTAAAATTTCCTTTATTTTTCGACAATATGGCCAATTTTGTCCATAACGTCGAAAATAGAACGTCAAATTTTTTGAGAGACCACCAATCCTTGCTTCCAATATTTTTTGAGTATAAGACTTATTTGAAGCATTCCCTTTGTCTCCTTCTTTCTTAGTCTACAATTATTTATTCTTGTTATTCGAAAGATAATGTTATTGTACAAGATCAATTTATAGTTGCTTATTTTTTTCTTTCAAATTACCTCTACTCTATATATGGTCCACAGGAACCCCATCCCAGTCCATTAGTATGAACACATTCCCTATGTTTTGTTCAAGTATCATGAGTATTACGTAATTTCAATTAGGCATACATTCTATTTGATCTTCAACAATCAATTTGTATTTATTATTTGAACTCCATAGAGAGATATTCTCGAGCTCGTAAATTTTTTGGTTTATGACTTTTATGTGAGCATGCCAATCTCAAAGTGAGTTTCATTTACATATTTATTATTTGAATGTCACAAAATAATTTAAAGTTATCTGAAAAAAGGGTTGTATTTTCCACTTTGTATAAAGTTTGTATCGCTTCAAATTTGTTTATCTCTTGCTAAAACATGGGAAATGGTTATGATCAAATAAGATTAATTTTGTTTTCCTTATTTATGATTGGAAATTTTCCTCTTAATATTTTATGTTCATATTCCACTCGTGGGCATTATTGTTATGAATGAAAAATATGAATTCTTAGAAATATGAGTGAGAAATATAGGAGTACCACCTCTATAAAAATGAAGAGGGTATCTCTAATTTCCATGAAAATGCATTATGAGGTTTTATTTTTTCCTTGAAAACCAAAGATATCAATAGGTCTTTGGCCCCCAAGTGGAATGCAAACACCATGAGTAGGTTTGTGCATTGGAAACAATTTTTGATGCATAAAAATGGTTAGGAGGTAAACAATGACCTTAATCCATAATTGAACTTTTCAATATCAATTAACATTGAAAACACATATAAATTGTGACATGATCCCTCTCCAAAGAATATTTGGAACTTGAGTTGAATATGGGCACGATTATCAGTCCTTAAACCTCATAGATGCATCTTTGATCCTTGACCATAGTTCGTGGAGGGAAAAAAGAGACTCCAAGAATAATCCTTTCATCTCCAGCTCATGTTCCATGGACAAGTTCTTGAATCACCAAATATGAACACTATAGGGTAACAATCCCCTCCAAGTGGCACATGGGTTCCATGACTAGGTTAGTGGTGAACCAATAATTGATATTGAAGTATAAGAAAGATCAAGGAAGGACAATAAGGGTTGTGTTCCCTAAATGTATCTTCTCAAGCTCAAGCACCATGAACAACACCCAAAACTCATGAAGCTCCTCAAGATATGACACCACAAATACATCCTCAAGCCACAATATGGGGCCCCTATATCATGGTATATTTTACTACTTGAGGGATATAGGTTCCATAATTAATCCAAAACACAAGCCTCAGTATTAGGACTATGGTTAGGGTTCTTTAGCATCCAAGTAGGATATGAGCACCATGAGTAGGTTTTGCGTAGTGGAAATATGTATAGAGGACTAGAGATCATCAAGGGGGGGAATAAAGGTCTTAATATCTAAATGAACCTTCTCAAAATCAAGTACCATGCTTACGGGAGGTGAAAATTTGGGCCTTAGTTCGTAAACCTAGTTTCTCTGGTTTAAATGTTATGAACAACACTTGTAAACCACAACAAGGCTCCTCTCTAGGAGGCATTTAGCATTAGAGTTAGATATGGATACCATTAGGATTTGTTTTTGCACAAAGGGACCTCTATAGGGAATAGACCATGGTCAAGGAAAGGAAACTAGTGCCTCAATTGTTTTTTGAATCTTCTTAGGCTCATGAACCTTGAACAAGTCTTTGATCCAACACATGAGTCCTTTGTAGGGGTTAATTGTATGCCTCCAAGACACACGTGGGATATAGCTTCCATGAGTGGTTTTTCTACACTAGAAATGGGTCTTGAGGCCTAACCATGTTTAATGGGGGAATGATGGTATTAATATCTAATTGAACCTTTTGGACTTCAAGTGCCATTAATAATACCTAGAAACTGTGACGTGAGTCCTGACTAGGGGGTCTTTGGCCTAGGACTTCGATCTAAGCATCATTAATATTTTTTTTTCATAACATATGGGTCTTGGGGCCTTAACCATGGTCATGGTAAAGAAAATACATCCTTAGGCCCTTGACCATGGTGGGGAAGTGAAACAACAACTTTGGGTCCTAAACATTGCTTCTTAGGCTCAAGCACCCTGAATGCATCACTGGACCACCACATGGTACCTCCATAGGGTATCCTTGACCTGTTAGTGGGATATGGGTGCTATGAATAGGTCTTGGTTAAAGAATCATAAATGGTACTTGAGGTTTAACCAATGTCATGGGAGGAAAACAAGACTCTTATGTGTCAAAAAAATCTTCTCAAAATCAAGAATAATGTAAAACAACATGGAACTACACCTATGTGGTCAATCTTTGGAATTTTTTTTAGATATGTATTCCATTAGAAGTTTTTTTTACCATAGATGAGTGGTGAGGATTTTGCCATCATAAAATAATAAAAACAAGTGTTTAGTATCTTGTTGAATATTCTTGAGCTCAAGAGCCTTGAAGAATTTCTTATATGAACATATATGAACTTTGCAAAGGGTTTTTGGCCATTAAGTGGGATTTAGGCACCATGAGTAGGTTTTGTGCACTGGAAATATGTGTTGAATCATAAACATGATTAATGGGGAAACAATAGACTTAATCCCTAATTGAACCTTCTCAAGCTCAATCACCATGAACAACAGCTAGAAACCATGACTTGATCCCTCTCAAGAGAGTCTTTAGCATCTGAGTTTAATGTTCACATAATTACGAGGTTTTGAGATTAATGAATGGGTATTGAGTCCTTAACTATAGTAAGAGGAGGGAATAATATCCTTCAACCCAAAAACTTTCTTCTCAATCTCTATCACCTACATGGACAAGTCCTTGAACTGCCACATATGACCTCTTTAGGGTATCAATCACCTCCATGTGGAATATTTGCACCATGACTACATTATTTGTGAACCAAGAATGGGTCTTAAGGTATATACAAATATTGGAGGAAAACAAGAGTCTTTTTCCATAAATTATGCTTCTCAAGGTCCACCATTAAAACAACTTATAACCCATAAATCATTGTATCTTTTAGATATTGTTTGACTATGATTTGTTTACTAGGAGACATTATGATGTTTTTAGTAAGATTGATTGGTACGGGTCTTGACAATGATGAGTGAAGGATAAAAAGGGACTTTGGAATTTAACAAAGATTCTTGAGCTCAAGCATCATGAAATATGCATTGAAACACCACATGGGACGTTTCTATGTGATACCTGGACTCTAAGTGGGATATGGTTGCTGGTAATTGATTTTGGGTTGCAGTGAGGGGTCAAGGGGGATTAGACCATGGTCAAAAAGGAAAACGAGGGACACAGAAATCAAAATGAACCTTTTTTTTCTCAATCACTATGAACAAGGCCTCCAACCATGATACATACCCAGTTTTTCTGGTCTTTCATCTCCAAGTGGTATTTCAGAAACCAATAGGTAGATTTTCACAAAGGGGATTGGTATAGGGATATTGACTATAGATAAGAGAGGGAAATAGGTTGCATTCCCTTAAAATAAGGTTTTCATTTTAAATATTTTCTTCTAAAACATGTGAGGATGAGGGTGTTTTACATGGTTATTATTTGATCTAAAAATAATGTGATGTGTGTTACTATGAATTTAAAAAAATATTCATGATTGTCGCTTTCAATCTATTTGTTGGATGATTTGGTTACTTTCTTTTTATCTTTAGATTGATTAATCTAGTGCTTTGGGCTATGTTATCCTCGATTTCTAGGGATAACTAGGAGATCATGTCTCGAGGCCCACAGGTCCTAGACATGGAGTACCGAGAGAAGGATTGACCTAAGCATGGCCCTGGAGGGCCCATATTTCTTCTCTTTCATCAGACTTGTCTTGTCAGCAGCAACAACATCCATCACCTTCAGCTTGGACTTGTATCAGAGAAGACTCTTGCTCCATGAGGTAATTGGTCCAGGTATCATGGTATGTGTCATATTTGATCTTTATAACCTTTAGATATATGCATCAAATTCCTTTTATTTCTGACGACTGCTTGGATCTTACATTAACCCACTTGACCATGGTTGGGGGGATTTAAAGGGTACCCTAGCAAGCTTGTACCCATAGGTTTTGGTTTTCCACTAGGGGGATTTTGAAGGGCCATCAACTACTCCCATCACATCATCACTTTTAGATATTATCTCCCACTCATCTATCTCATTCCCTTAGTCTGGGCATAAGGATGATCTATTTGCGGGGTTACACGTTATCTTGTGGGAAGAAGGGGCTAAAGGCCCAGGAGGTAAAAGCAGCTGGTAAGAGTTAAAAGCCATAAAAATGAAACCTAGAGATGCCTCTCCCAGGGATCCCCGAGAAGGCAATAAAAGGCCTCTCAGCAAGAAACAAGAGGGACCCGAAGAAAATAACAAAACAAGACCTAGCCAAGAGGATAGGGGGTCTCATCACAAGCCAGCCTATTATGTTCATGGGTACCTAGCAGTATGACATTGCCATTATCTGGTTACCACGCCAGGGTAGTGACCTTTGGTTGCATGGCCAAGGGAAAGGGGGTCTCATCACAAGTCAGCCTTATGTCCTTGGGGAACTTTTATGTACTTAAGGATGTTGTTTGGTCTTATGAACGGTGGTGCCACTTTCCAGAGAGCAATGGATTTTTCCTTAAGAGACCTCATACAAAAGATCATAGAAATTTACCAAGATGACCTTACAGTTGTGTCCAAGGATAGGAAAGACCATCTCTCCCACCTTAGGATTGTCTTTGAGCGATGCAGAAAGTATGGTATCTCATTGAATCCCAATAAATTTGTCTTTGGGATTGACGAAGGAAAACTGTTAGAACATGTTTCCTCACAAGGAGGAGTCTCCATTGATCCTGAAAGAGTCTAGTCAATAAAATATGTTCGTCCTCCAACCAACAAGAAATCTTTTCAATCTTTTATCGGAAAAATCAACTTCATCCATAAATTTGTGCCAAATTTTGCCGAGAGGATAAAACCTTTGAGCACCTTGCTGAAAAAGGAAGTTGCTTTTAGGTGGGGAGATGAGACCAGCAAATCCTTTGAAGACATTAAAAATGATATCTCATAAGCCCCCATCTTGATTAGTCCTGATTTCTTGCGGGATTACATAATATTCTCATTTGCATCCCAGCATACCATTACAGATGTCCTGATGCAAAAGGACACTGATAACTATAAACACCCTGTGGCCTTTATGAGCAAAGTCCTAAGAGACTCAGAGTTGAGCTACTCCATCATAGATAAACAAGCCTATGCCTTGGTCAAGTCCCTTAAACACTTCAAAAACTACATCGGTTACAATAAAATCAAGGCTTATGTCCCATACCCAGCTGTGAAGGACGTTTTGTTGCAACAAGACTGCATGGGTATTCGAGGGAAGTGGGTTTCCAAGATCCAGGAGTATGACTTAGAAATAAAACCCACGAAGATAATAAAGGTATAAGGTTTGGCCCAAATGCTAACTGAAAGCAATCAAGAAGCCATACAGATGGGTGAGAATGAACAAGTAAATGTAATGATTAGTGAACTAGAACATGACGAGTGGTATTCCGATATCGTGTATTATCTAAAGAACTTGTCTTTCCCTGATCACTTAGTAGATTACAAGAGAATGGATTTGAGATTGAGAGCTATCAAATACTACTTAACTAAAGATGGACTTGGATGGAAAAATCCTGATGGTGTTATACTTCGATGCGTAAACAAGGAAGAGGCAAAGAAGTTATTGGAAAAATTGCACTCTGGACATTGTGGTGGACATTTTGCTTCTCATACCACTTCCCATAAGGTCTTGAGGGATGGCTATTATTGTCCAATAGTTTTTTCAGACACTTACTAGCACATCCAACTTGCCAAACTTGCCAGTACTTTTCTGGAAAACCAAAACTCCCAGCACAGCCCTTGAAACCGGTGGTAGTAGAGGCGCCCTTTCAGCAGTGGTGTTTGGATTTTGTTGGTCAATTCAAAGAAAATTCGAGTAATGGATATCGATGGATCCTAATAGCTATAAACTATTTCACCAGATGGCTCAAATCAATCCCTACAAAAAAGGCCACCGAGGAAGTAGTCATGAATTTCTTGGAAGACCTGATCATAACTAGGTTTGGTGCCCCTTCCAAGATCACTATAGATAATGCCAAAGCTTTCAGCTCTTATGCTCTGGTGGAATTTTGTTTAAAATATGGAATTACCCTGTCCCATTCCTCCAACTACTACCCACAAGGAAATGGATTAGTAGAATCAACCAATAAGAACCTCATGAATATTTTGAAGAAGGTTGTCTGAGAGAATAAAAATTCATGGGATAACAAAATAAAATACGTAGTATGTGCAGACCGAATAACAACCAAAATTCCATAGGGAAAACTCCTTTTGAGCTGGTATATGGACTTGAATCGAAGCTTTTTGTGAACCTCCAAATCCCTATTCTTCGTTTGTCTCAACAATACACCAAAGATGCAGAAGCAATCGAAGGAAGGATCAATCAGCTGATAGAGCTAGATGAAACATGGAGAGGTGCCTTGGGTTGAATGATGAGAAATAAAGAAAAGATAAAGAACACCTTTGATCATAAAGCCAAGGAGAGAAATTTCTCCAAAGGAGATCTTGTTCTACTTTGGGATAAGAGAAAGGAAAATCCTGGTATGCAAAGAAAATTTGACAGTCTATGGGGAGGCCCTTACAAAATCATGAGTTGTGCAGGTACGAATTCTTTCAACTTGGAGACCATGGAAGGAGAAATCCTGAAGCTGCCAGTGAACACTTTACATATCAAGCGTTACTACCCTCCAGATACCTGACTCCATAGATAAGGATCGATAGGTAGGCATTCTTCATGTATTATACCATTTGCATTTCATGATAGCTTGCTTCTTCACTTGCATATTGATTGTTTTATTTCAGTCATATACATATATTATATTTGTGAGGTGGGAATACCACCCCACCTTTGTTATTGATGCCATTTTCAAGTATGAGCATGTCTGCAGGTTATGCCAGAGATGCTGAGGTTCTCATGCGCTCTACGGTGAGCACATGTCCCCGAGTTGGAGCCATATGTTATCCCTGATTTCTAGGGATAACTAGGAGATCGTGTCTCGAGGCCAATAGGTCCTAGACATGGAGTATCGAGAGCAGGATTGACCTGAGCATGGCCCTCGAGGGCCCATCTCTCTTATCTTTCATCAGACTTGTCTTGTCAGTAGCAGAAACATCCATCACCTTCATCTTGGACGTGTATCAGAGAAGACTCTTTCTCCATGAGGTAATTGGTCCAGGTATCATGGTATGTGTGATATTTTATCATTATAACCTTTAGATATATGAATCAAATTCCTTTTATTTCTGACGAATGCTTGGATCTTACATTAACTGACTTGACCATGGTTGGGGGGATTGAAAGGGTACCCTATAAATATTGTACCAATAGGTTTTGGTTTTCCACCGGAAGGATTTTGAAGGGCCATCGTCCACTCCCATCACATCATCACTTTTACATCTTATCTCCCAGTCATATATCCCATTCCCTTAGTCTGGGTATTAGGATGATATGTTTGTGGGGTTACAACTTATCTCATGGGAAGAAGGCGCTAAAGACCTAGATGGTAAAAGAAACTGGCAAGAGTTAAAAGCCATAAAAATGAAACCTAGATATGCCTAGCCTAGGGATCCTCAAGAAGGCAATAAAAGGCCTCTCAACAAGAAACAAGAGGGACCCGAAGAAAATAACAAAACAAGACCTAGAAAAGAGGATAGGGGGTCTCATCATGAGCCAACCTATTATGTTCATGGGTACCTAACAGTATGACATTTCCATTATCTGGTTACCATGCCAGGGCAATGACCTTTGGTTGCATGGCCAAGGGAAAGGGGGTCTCATCACGAGCCAGCCTTATCATCTCTGTGAATTTACTTGTTGGTAACACTGTCAGCTCTGGTCACCACGCCAAGGCAGTGTCCTCTAGTTAGACCTTGAAATAAAATAAATAAGAAAAATAAATAAAGAAAAGAAAGAATAAATGCAATAAAGGGCTTGGAAAGAATTGCATCCATGATAGGTACAACTCACCTTCTACAAAGGCACCCACAGGTAATATCGTACACCCCTATCTTTCACTCTACCTGTATGTCTGGACATCCCTTGACCACATAACCTCATGTTACATGGCTTGGATGATATCCTTTGGAAACTTTCCTTTTCTTATGGATGTTGGCCCAATAGGGCATTTTGTGTTTCCCTTCGGCTTTGTATAGTAGGTCACTGTAATGCCTTTGAGCTATTGAATGATATATCAGGGGTTTTATACATGTATATGATAAAATTAATGATGAGATGTGATTGACATTGCTATGATCCTTGTGAATTATGAGCCCATGGTGGGAGAATTTTTTGACATGCAAGACCATTCCCGACGGACAGGCACTAGTTAGACCGGTACACTAGGGGAGATGATTAGTTTGGCCCTTCATGGGGATGAAGAGCCCATTAGATGGTTGTTGGGACCCCATCAGGGGTAGATATAGGACAGTGATTGGATGAACCTTTGCATATGAGAAGAAGAAGGACGTTCTACCCAGGACACTTTGGCTGAGCCCAGCCCAGGGGGGTTGAACCACTTTAGATGGAACGTTTTTCCTTTGGATGACCAGGACGTCACCCAGGAGGTATTGACATCTTCTTGAGCATGTGGCAGTTTTACAGGATGGCTGGCACATGTGGCAGCTTGGAGGAGCCCGAAAAGGGCTAACGTTTGACTTCTGGATGCTAGACTAGCCCCAAAAGAGCCTAACGTCTCCCTTAGAGGGGCTTGACGTATCAATTTTTGCTCATTTATGTCTTTTACTTACCAGTTAATGTAAAAATAGTATGATTTTGATTATTATACTTGTCGGCTATTTTTAATGACCTAATTTTAATTATGAGTCATGAGATGCTATATATTGAGGATGTTTTTCCCTCATTTGAAGAAACACAAGAACTCACACTTATGAGGTCTGATGTTCGCACCCTAGTTTGGGTACTTGGTCTTTTAAAGGAGGCGCACTTGTTGATGGAAGGATTTTCTTGGCATATTTGGCATTTCTCTTGAGGAAGGTTTACAACTAGGGTTTTCACATGCTTTTCTTCATGATATGTAAGTGTTTTTCCTGCAAAACTTCTTGATTGAATGGTTGTAGGTTAGTATTCTTGCATTAACTTATCAATTTGCTGATTTTAAAACCCTAGGTGACAAGCACACAAGTAGGTCCTTGTCTCATGTCCCCTTAGAGAGATATTTTTCAGCCATTGAAGAAGGAAGAAAGAGCCTAGCCTTTGCTACACTCTTCTCACTTCTTCCCTTAAGCTAGCTTTGATTTTAAAGGTTAAAAGGAGGGTGACATCCTAGGCCTAGGTTATCTACACCTAGGGCCATCCATATTCTAGGGTCTTAGTGATAGAACTTTCCATTGTAACACTCTCCCTCATTAAATCCTCTTGTTTTAAATCTTTTCTTTTGCTAGCCGTTTTCCCATGTTTGACCTAAAGAAGGAGGAAAGAGCATGAGGCCTTGCTTAAGCAACACTAGAGTGAGCCTCTTTCCCCTAGGGTTTTGATTCTAGGGCCCTGCCATTGAAGCACTCTAGAAACCTTCGCTCTTGTATTTAGACTATTACTCCTTCAACCTTGCGTCCTCTCCTTGAATGACTCCATATACCCTTAGGCACTGATCTTAGGCACACAACGTTGAATTCCTAGTGTCCAAAACAACTCTCAAAACTTTAAATTTTGAAACCCTAACTAACTAAGCTAACGCTAACTAGGCTGACGTCATAGTTGGTTATTTCATCTTGACGCAGCAAACATTTATAATAAGCAATTAGATGATGGTTAAAGGCATTTATTGAGTAAATGATTGATTGTATATATTGTTTTCTACATCATCTCAATAGTTATTGATGAATTGATACTTCTACATTGCTATATTGACAAAACATTGATCTCATTAATATATGGTGTTTCATTGCTTATATATTATTGTCAGATAGTGACATGAAGTAATAACCGACTGAGTTATAGCCTACATATATATTGTATTGTTGTTGTCTTGTTCCGGGCAGGTGTTTTTATTTGGGCATACACTTCATTTATTGGCTGATTAGCCGAACTTTCTGACCTTGGTGGTAACCTGTGAGGAGGAACTTTTCCCTTGACTTTTATACTTTGACCTCTTCAAAAACCCAGGTTACCGGGGACGTCTCCCTTGGGTTAACCTCCCTAAATAGAAATAACCTCCCCATTGAGGTGACATTGGGTGGGGAAGGTTCCTATTACACCAGTTTGGCCTCAATCCTCTAGCCTTTATACCTAGCTACAAATTGTGCAATAACATTTTGGCACCGTTGTCGGGGAACACCGAGTCAATCTTCCTCAACGACGAATATTTTTGGTAAGCCTTGCCTCAAATACCTTTTATTACAAGCTTACCTGGAAAATCCACTAAGGTGTTTTTCCCTTTTTCTTTGATAGTTTCAATTAAACTATCTGGTGACTTCACAAACGGTGACCCGTAGTGGGCGACAATACTTGAATCCCTCTACTGTGGCCACTATCACTCTAACAAGCTTTGCGCCCCCAATTAACCCTAATCCTCACAAGTGGTCTTACTCAGAGAGTTTCAACTGTTTTGACTTTAGTAACATCCAAGGAGGGCTACATGACTTACCCAAGGATGTAGACTCTTGGCTACCACTTTTTTCAGGGAAAGGTATCCCTGGAAACTCACATTGGACTCAGTGCTGTGATAGTTTTGATTTTCATTTGGATTGTCAGGAACACCCTAACATCTTCATTAGGATTTTTGCAAGTTCCCTTGTAGGGGATGCTAAATTTTGGATCCATGGGTTCCCTAAAGGAAGTATAAAAAACCCTGAAGAACTACAAAGAGCCTTTAAAATAAGGTGGTGTGATAGTGAGGATTCACAAGACTCTTTTTCCCAATACCTTAGCATTTGCAAAGGACCCTGTGAGAGTGTTAGAGATTTCAGTGATAGGTTCAATATTCTCCTTAAAAGGGTTCGGTCGAAGGTGGCCTCGGAGGAAGCCATCATTGATCATTTCTTGTCCTCCCTAGAAGGAACGTTACAATTCAACGTCAAGGATCCATCACCAACAAATCTAGAGGAAGCACAAGACCTGACCTTTGAAATTGAAAGAAACCTTGATTTTGAAGATTAGGTTCATCAAAATTCTAAACTATGGGATCTAGGTAATGATACTATTATACAACCTAAACTTCCAAAGATCCTCCAGGTCAAATTTGCCCCCACTAAGAGAAAATGGAGCCTTTCACATGAAAGTATCATCTCTTCCCAAGAAACCCCTTTGAAAAAGACCCGTCCTGAGGAGGAAGTTGAAGTTGTCCTACCTGAAAATGTTGAGCAATATCCTTCGCAAGATTTGTCTCTTTTTATCCACCAAGTGGGACACCCTGTTGCCAAAGTTCGTGAGCTCACACCATTATATGTCACTCTCCAAGTCAAATACTCTCTCCTCAACAACTGTCTCCTACACCCAAGTTCCACAACTAATGTGATGACAGAGGAAGTTATGTGTCAATTAGGTATGACCCTCTCACAAACAAATATCGGAGATGACTTTGGAAAGGGTATCATTAATAACCTCGAGGTGGCCTTTAACTCATGCCGCAGTGCTCCTTTCTTGATAAATGTAGTCGTCATCAATGCTGTAATTAATCCGGGTGTTATTCTTCACAAAGATCTCATAGAGTACTTGAATGGAAGTGTTCATGAACAACAATCCAAAGAAACCACCCCTCATCCTGAAGGGGGGTTCTTTACCATCTACAATGAGCCTCTCGTTGGCTCCCCAGTTGAAACCTCCAATGAACCAAGTGACCAACTTTTATGCATCAATAGTTGTCTTAATAATTGGTTCATCCAAGAAGGGAGACTAGATATGGATACCATTGA
>SNQJ01S0192228.1:0-17894 GCA_010110895.2 Picea sitchensis
TTCTTGAATTCTCTCCAAGTAACACTTTTCTCTACAATGTGTTGTACCTACACAAGTTGATCCCACCACATGGAGGTCTTTCCTTTGAGTTGATAGATAGAAATTCTACCTTCAGCATAAGAAGAATAAGTATGCAATTGAAAATACTTCCCCGTGCCTAGAAACCATGTTTTGGCATCTTCATCCTTCTTGTGCTCACCATCAAATGTAGGAGGTTTGATTTTGTTCATTTCTCCTCGCAACTCATCTACCCTAGATCTCGTATACCTTCTGACAGGGGATAGACTTGATTTGTTTCATGCTCTCTTATGGGAATGTTTATGGGAATGATGGTGATGCCTACTAGCACTTTTTACTTCTCTCTTCTCCTCTGAAGATTTGTGACTCTCAGATCTACTTGAGTCACTCTCCTTAGCCAATTTATTCTCTATTCTGTTCAAACCTTCCAATAGTTTCATGTTGAAGTCATTATGTTGCTCTTTGGCTTTCATAAGCCTTTCATTATCATCTTTATGGCTTTGTACATCCTTCTGCAAATTCTTAATGGTCTCAGCCATATTCATGTCTTCATTCCTTTGTTCTCCATGTCCGTTGGAGTTTGTTCCTTCGATGCCAAAATGGACATTCATCCCTCTACTCTTCTCTGGATAACTGTAATTATCATGTGCCTCTTCCATTCCTATGGAATCTGCACTGGTCTGACCTGACTGAGTTGTTGTGAACTTTGCAAAACCTGCAGCAATCGAAACTAATCAGACTAACAAATCAGCAATTCATGAGAATATGCACCATTTCGATCCAACATACACCTCAGCATTATCACTCCCGGTTTCTTGGTGTTATCACCACGACATTTCTAGATAATACCCAAGTCTCGAGAACGCTGACACGTAGTGCCTTACGAGATACATTTGTGCAATAAAGTGGTTTTTTCGAAACCACTTTCGCCAAGACGCGGCATTATGTGTCTCAATCATGTCAAATCCACCACTCGTGGAGCGGGCGATGGCTAGTCAAATCACCCTGCTCCATTCGTTCGATACTTCACAGCCATGTGACGTCATTTGAACGTCGCCATGTAATGAACTCAAAATCTAATCATTCAAAATGGATTGGCCGAGCATGGCAACCCAACGCTCTTTGTACGTAATATGTTTGCACTTCATAAATGGAGTTCTATAATTACCACTCCCCAAGTATGAAGATATTTGTGTATCCATAACTGTAGTAATCTTCAAGCTTCTCGACTTCCTGATCTCTGTAAAGACACATTTCATTATCCCCAACCTGAGATACATGGACAAAGCAAAGTCGAGTGAAACTGGTTATTCGAGCAACATGCTAGGCTTTCTTGCGAATAAGGAGGAAAGGGTCCTTACGCACCTCCTAGCAACTAAGTTCCACACAAATTTGGTTATAGACTCGCGATTGGAAGTCAGGTTGAATCCCATTATAAAGGATTTAGTCATCAACAAGCCAGCCGCTAAGAAGAAAAGGAGTAACCAGCATAAGAAGGAGGAATCTACGGTTGAAGCGGCCAAAAGCGTTGGAAAAAATCAACAGATCTGGTTAGACTCCTCTTTAAAGACGGAGATCGCTAAACTAAAGTAAGTCTTCAACTAAGATAAGAAAGTCTCAGTGAATTTTGAACAGTTAGTAGCAGAGGTAAAGAGTACCAGAGATGATAGGCTTGTTCTTCAATGACCCTTTTTACAACAAGCTAACTGTTGTCATCACCCTTTTAGACTGTTTTATTATAATTTCTATCTGGTGATGTTATGACTCTTGTTTTCTTTTATAATAATTTTTTCTTGTAATCTTACATTTTATTTTTATTTGTCTAAATCAGAAGAAATCAAAATTCGGAATTCTTTTAATTAAAGCTTCAATGCAGTTATGTGTTTATTTTTCTTTTATTATTATGCAATTTAAACTCAGACTCCTCGCCTTCCAAGCAACTTCACGCGCATTAATTTGTCTTGTTCATTTATACTATCGTGCATAGCAATATTACAAGGTAAACGCGTCTTTGCACTCCTAAATATACTGCACGTTTCTTCTTCATCGTACCTACTACTTACATGCACTACTCTAGTGTTGTGCGCCAATATCTACTGCGCACAGTTTTGATACTACGCACCGATATTCCACATGCATTTTCGTCCTATGCATGCACCATGTCAAGTTTAACATATTCCTTCGTGCTCAAATATCTGTGCACACTATTGAATACACCGTCGTGAAACAACTTATAATTATACTTATGCACGTACCAACAAAACTCCTCTGCGTTAAGCAAAAATTATGCACCCCATGTGCACCTTACTATGGGTGTGCTTACCGCGCAAGACTAATTTCGGTGCGTGCATCTACACATAATAATCTTCCACCAACCTTTTCCAAGGACACTCTATGACTCTAATTCTAGTCACTACGAAGTTACTTTTCTATGAATATCCACTTCAATTGCACCCTTTTGGTCGATCCAAGCTCAGTGTTGAACTGTGGCTCTGATACCAAACTGTAACAATCACCTCAACCAACCTGAGGCCGAGGTATGCCACTCCAGAGCAACCACTCATGCTCTGACGCTAGTTAGTAACATTCCCAGCCATCAAGCTAGGACATGCTACTCTAGGGAACATCTTTTGTTCCCATACTGCGGAACATACAGTAGCATACCCATTAGTCAACTAAGCAATGCCACGTAAATTTACTCTTTAGACTGCATGCAACTAAAACATATACATACAGAATGCTCGCGGAAGCTTTACATATAACATAAACAAACAATTACTTTTTGTAACACGACTTTTATATTACAAATAACAACAATTACCAATATGCATCATTTACAGGAAATTACCCATAAGAACACAAGCATTCATAGTCACCTATATGATAAAATCATAACATGTGCATGTAAATAACAAGATAGCACATCCATATATCATACAATTGGTACTTATCTTAGAAAGGTTGTCACCAACTGCTTACAGACCGTCCAAAAACCTCCCAGCCATAGATTACACTGTTCATCACTCTCAACAGTGAATCACCCCCGAGCTGGGATTGAACTCCACCCAGGGTAAAGGGATTCCTATCCATGCTAAGGCTCGTGGAAAATATGAAATACTTTGTCTCAGGTGCTCACTCAACTAACAGCCTACAGCCTCTCATTCCCCACATGCCTGTCCCACCCAAGGAAGTGTGTCCCTTCTTTGCTCAATAGTCCCTCGGCTGCCCCACTTCCCTTCTAGGGTTTCAGTAATAGGCCGGACCGGAAGTCTCAGAGCATTGTAGCTGCAGTTTAGCACCTACGAAAATCAATCCCCAACAATTCTCTCGCCCAGAGAACTTCTCACGGGCCTGACAACCCGCTTCTTCAATCCCACTCCAAGCTAACCAAGTACACCAACCAAAAGGGACAGGGAAACAGGTTTCGAAAAGGTGGAATGGTTGTCTCAAGGATAACGGAATGTATGAGTGAAATGGTCATGGAGTCATTGACTGGATAACTGAGTGTGTTTTTGGGAATCACTGTGAACTCTTTTTCAAAACGATGGTCAGTCTGCGGGTTTCCCCCCGCCCCCCTTCTGTTTGTAAGCTCTTTGTCTGAGAGAGAATCCCATGAGCTAAGTTTTCCCATGATATGAATGCATGTCTCCAACTTGACACTTGTCATATCGGAAGTTACTTTTGTCCACTTGTCCCCAACTTTAGAACTTAGGATAAAATTATCCATACTTTATGTTTTGGGAAATATTAATATAATATTCCCTTGACTTTTGGCCCTCCCTTTCCCTAACTGGTGAAGTTCAGTCCCCCATATTTTTTATCGTGGTTGGTCTGCGTGCAGTGATCTATTTTATATTAATCATGAGTCATGTACACAGTATACGCATTGNAATTCCAAGACATAAGCATTATGGCTTATAATACTGGCTCACCAGCCTATAATGCATATTATATACACAAAGGTTCGTTGACCTTAATATTGTGCACACTTAGTTACTACGTGATGTATCCTATATCTCTAAGGTTGCGTGCACCTTAGTTACAGTGCGCGGTATTCGGAAATGTGCACATTTCATCCCTTTAATGTGCATTATATGCGCGCACCATGCCATGAAAGGTGTATTACAAAAATGATGTCTAAACATCTCACTAGCTTAAATATAATTGGATTATATTTATATTTGGGTTCGGTCGAGGGATATTACAAGAGATTCCTTGGACAATGTGCACTTGAGCACTAGAGGGGAGGGGGATAGTTTGCGGGATGGTTTAATAGAGAACGGGATCTCATTCCTTGTGTTATGCATGATGATGGGGAAGAGAAGATGGTTGAGTGGGATTGTGGTAGTTAGAAAGGAATAAAATGTTAGTTTATTTTCTGTGAATTCTAGGATTTGGGTTGAGTGAGAGATGTGAGAGTCAAACCACAAAGTTTCATCATTGAGGATTCATAGCCCTTATTTGGGGATGGCCTATGAAATAGAGAGCCTATGGATGGGAGCATCATTCTTCGTTTGCAACCTTACAATTTAGATGAGTATTTATTCTAATTGTTTTTATTCATATTTGTTATTTGTTTTTATATGAGTCATTTGTTGGGAATGAATAACTAAACAAAAATCATATGTTGTAATTCCTGTCAAATTGCATTATGATTTAATTAAATTTATGTATCTATGTAATGGACATTACATTCAAAATTCAATGCATGGAATTCATGTGTTTTTACAAAAATTATTAATCATTGTGTTACCCCTAAAGTGTGCACTAGATTGTTATAAGGAAAAGCTAGGGTGCCTTGGTTATTGCAATAATTTGTTTGGTTGGTTGATAGGTGGATCGCATAGGTTGAAAGGTTAAAGATCTGGTGAAAATATCTCAATTCAAATAATCAACAACACTTCACTTACTCTGGGGCATTCACTTTGAGAGCCATAAAAATGAACAATATGATATAAGAAGAGAAACATAAAACACAAGTTAACAATTTGTTTACTTATGTGCATAAGATTCCCAAGGTTAAAATGAAATGATATTTCAAACTATAAAAAAAAATATGAATGCAACTTACAAAAGTCAGGTAATTGACAGTAAATCTTTTACTGTAATCTTGGCTGAAATTTGCAGAAATTGGTGCGTTGCAAAAATCCCCATTGCATTCAAATGAGAAGAAAAAGACAAGGTTACAATGAGAAATGAATTTAACTATCATCAAAGTGTTTTGATCCATGACTATTGATGCAGGAGCATCGTCATCAAAGCACATGTGGAGAGACAACTCAGTGCCCTAGCGCGCCTTTCGAATCATTTTGGAATCTTAAACGTTGTCGTTTCCTGCAAATCTTTTTTGAACAGATTGAAAACTGAAGAAGATCTAAATGCTGGAAGTTGAACAATCGTAAGATATCTAGGAGATTCACTCTTGAACTTTAATGTAATGGTTCTTAAGGAGTAGTTAGTTTTTACTTTGAAAAGATAGGTAGTCGAAGGAAACCCTGGGATCCCTTTGGTATAAGTAGAGGTGTTGTATGCCCAAATGAGGTTGTTGGAGATTAGGTTGTTGAACATGAGGCTAGCTACAAATTAGAAGGATATTGTTGTAATTTAGTTGTTGTTGAATTTTAGTTATTGTTGTTTTATCATAGTTGTAGCCATTTTACATTTGAATGAAGATAACAGACGGATATTGATCCAAATGTGTGGTGTTGTTGTTGCTTAAATATTCTATGTTATTTTGTATTTCATGAATGTGTGAGTTATATTGTTGAATGTATGAATCTGTGAAACATTAGATAAGTTTCACTTGTTTATCTTCCATGATCCTACGCAAGGAGTGGGTATCATCCGCAAGGAGTGCGTTGATAGAGCCTAGTTCGGCTTCGAGCTCCGAAGAGGTAACTCGAAGCTTTGTGTGCAGAGTGTGAAAAACGTATGCAAGGAGTGCATCGACAGAATATTTTGACCCAAGCTCAGGAGGAGTAGTTGGAGAAATTACTCATAGAAGTGTGTGTGAAGATCTGTTGCAAGGTGTGCACAAATCCAAAATTTGACTAAGTGTCAAAGAAAACCTTCAAAGAGTCCAAATCTCTAAGGGAAATTTCCAAAAAGTGGGCGAGAGAAATCCTTCAAGAAAGAGGAGTTTTTAAGCATTTGGAAGTTGAGCGGTCAAGATCTGTTCCGGAGAAGCAGATTCATTTCAGACCTTCAGATCTGAGAGAAGTTGCACGATGGTTAACCATGAGTTCCTTTGAAAATTTGCACCAAGCAGTTAGCGATCTTCACGAAGTCGTGAAGTGCGAAGTAGATCCAAGTTGTTGGTTGTGGCAAGGATAGGTGGCAGAGATCCACATGGTTCAAAGGAAGAATCCTTCGAAGGGAAGACTCTCAAAGGCCAAGCTAGTGGAGTAGATTGTGATCGTCAATCTGGAAGGACACACATCACCATTTCATGAAATTCGAAGAATATCTGAAGGGAAAGAGAGATCACCCGAAGTGGAGTAAGGGGTGAATCTCGGTCGTCAATCAAGAGAAGCATGTGGTGCTTGATCTAAGATTACAGGTACGAAATGCTTCAGAGAAGAGGAGTGTTAGGACGTGCGAAACTCCCAATGACTGGAGTTTGAACGGATCACGGTCGTTGGTTGTGGGAGAGGCGAGAGTCGTAGATCTGCCTAGGCGAGTCCACGATTCAGGGTTCGGGGAAAAGTGTTGCATTTGTTTCCAAAATAGCCAAAGTCCTAACTTGTGAAGCGATAAAAGGAGTTTAGCCACGGGTCATAGCCCGAGGTCACATGTGGAGAGGGGCTAGTGGGAGGAGCTAGCACCCATCGACTTTGAGATTTGAAAAATCACTAAGACGAAGGGTCGTGGGTACCATATGACCTGTGCTTAAGGAGATAAAAAGGGCTTGTGTTTAATTCAGTTTGGGACCAGGAAGGCCTCGAGGAGCTAATCCAACTCATGTAGTTGAAGATCCTTGACTAGGAGGTTGCGCAACCCCGAGGAGAGAAGGGGGATCTGCATCAAGTGCTATCAAAGAAATGAAATTGATTTTTGTAGGCAAAGGAGAT
Organism: Picea sitchensis; assembly: GCA_010110895.2. Classification (NCBI taxonomy): domain Eukaryota; kingdom Viridiplantae; phylum Streptophyta; class Pinopsida; order Pinales; family Pinaceae; genus Picea; species Picea sitchensis. Next base: position 7,089 of record SNQJ01S0192228.1, read on the forward strand.
GGAGGAGGTAGCTTGATATCATCAAGTGGTATCAGATACATTATTGCAATGCCACCTAGAAGACGTGCAGAGCCATCTGTATCAAATCGAGTTGTCAAAAGAGAAATGAGAGAACTTTGTGCAAGGTTGGGTGCGATGGAGACAACGCAAAGGAGAGCACCTGACGCAGGGGACGTCAGCGATGTAGAAAGTGAAGAAATAGAATTTGGAGAAGCTGCAAGGGAAGATGTTTTTGAAGAATGCTTGTTGAGAGTGGTTTTTAAATTGGGAGCTAGAGCGAAGATAGACATCCCAATGTATGAAGGAAATTTGGATGTTGAAGAGTTGCTAGATTGGATAAGATCCATGGATAAATATTTTGACTATGAAGACGTCGATGAGGAGAAGAAGGTGAGACATGTTGTCACCAAATTAAAAGGACATGCAACATTGTGGTAGGATGAACTGCAGGCTGATAGAAGAAGCAAAGGTAAGAAAAATATTAGGAGTTGGGACAGAATGGTAGCCAAGCTGAAGGCTAAGTTCATACCCAAAGATTATCAGATAAATTTGTTCAGGAAATTGTAGAACCTGAGACAGAAAGGAATGACATTGAAAGAGTACACAGAGGAGGTTTACAGACTGAACATCAATATTGGACAGAGGGAGAAAGATAATGAAAAATGTTCTAGGTATATAAATGGCCTGAGGTATGAGATCCAGGATGAAATCAACATGATGATAGTGAGGATAGTAGAGGATGCTTATCAGATTGCACTGAAGGCAGAGGAGAATTTGGCCAAAAAACAGAGCCAGTGAAGCAGAGGCATAAGTCCAAACAGAGGTAAGGGAATTGTCTAAGACAAGACACAAAATCCCAAGGGTGAGGCTGAAAAACCACATAGTCTCTCAAAAAGAGGAGGAAGTTCCTGAGGGAGACAAAGTGGTGGAAGAAATTATTTTCCTAGAGGAAGAGGAGGAGAGGTAAGGTGTTATGCCTGTGGAAAGAGAGGACACATGTCTTGGGAATGTCTCGAGAAAGACAAAGAAGGAGGTGAAGCTCATATTTTGGAAGCGCTGAAGTTGAATGTTGAAGCAAAAGGTGCAGAAGATGGAAGATCCATGATGTTGAATAAGGTTCTCTTGAAACCAGAGCCAGAGATTAAAAAGCCAGTGCAGAGGAATAGTTTGTTCAGGACAACTTGCAAGACTAAAGATAGAGTATGCAAAGTGATAATTGACAGTGGGAGCACTGATAAATTAGTATCCATGGAGATGGTGGAGAAGTTAGAGCTAGAGACAACTACACATATGAAGCCATATAAAGTCTCATGGTTGCAAAAAGGACACCAGGTAATGGTCACTAAACAATGCCTCATTGAATTTAAAATACGAGGATATAGAAATGAAATTCGGTGTGATGTGATTCCCATGGATGTATGTCATGTTTTATTGGGGAGACCATGGCAGTTTAACAAGAATGTCATTCATGATGGGAGAAAAAATACTTATACTTTAGAAAAGAATGGTAGGACACACATGTTGTTGCCAATAGAGGAGAAGAAAGTAAAGGAAGAAGCCAACACAAGTATACTTCTCATGAGTGGGAAGGAACTCCTGAATGAAGTTAATAAGGAACAAGAGATGCAGGAGTTGTTGGAGAATTTTGCTGACATAGTAGTGGATGAGTTACCTAATTCATTGCCACCCATTAGAAGTATCATCCATCACAATGATCTAATACCAGGAGCAAGTCTATCGAACAAAGCAGCATACAGATTGACACCTCAAGAGAATGAGGAGGTAAAGAGACAAGTCCAGGATTTATTAGACAAGGGATTGGTCAGAGAAAGCTTGAGTCCATGCACAGTACCAACTGTGTCGAGTCTAAAGAAGGATGGAGGATGGAGAATGTGTATAGACTTAAGAGCCATAAACAAGATCACCATCAGGTACAGATTTCCTTTGCCAAGGATGGATGACTTAATGGATTTTTTAAGTGGAGCAATTTTTTTTTCAAAGATAGATTTGAAGAGTGGATATCATCAGATAAGGATAAGAGAAGGTGATGAGTGGAAAACATCCTTCAAGACAAATGAGGGGTTGTATGAGTGGTTTGTTATGCCATTTGGCTTGACAAATGCCCCAAGTAATTTTATGAGATTGATGAATAAGGTATTGAAAGATTTCATTGGTAAGTTTGTGATTGTATACCTAGATGATATATTGGTCTTCAGTAAAACTGAAGAAGAGCATTTGAGACATCTGACATTGGTGATGAGAAGACTGCAGCAAGAGAAGTTGTTGATAAATCTGAAGAAGTCCTCTTTTATGAAGATATAACTCATTTACTTGGGTTTTGTGATCTCTTCAAATGAATTGATAATGGATCCCGAGAAGGTGAGAGAAATCAGAGAATGGTCATCACCAAGGAGTATATTTGAGGTGAGAAGCTTCCATGGATTAGCGAGTTTCTATCGGAAGTTCATTAGAAATTTTAGTGGGATCAGTGCACAGATGATGGATATGGTGAAGAAAAGACATAAGCCTTTCAAATGGACAGAAGAGGCTAAGAAAAAGCTTCAAGATATTGAAGGAGAAGATAACAGAACAACTGATTCTGGTCTTGCCAGATTTGGGGAAGACATTTCAAGTAAGGTGTGATGCTAGTGGAGTTGCAATTGGAGCAGTCTTGATCCAAGATAATAGGCATGTTGCATATTTTAGTGAGAAGTTGAATGACACTATGAAGAAGTACTCCACATATGATAAGGAATTTTATGCAATAATTCAAGCCTTGAAGAAATGGAGGCACTACCTTGTTCCAAAAGAATTTGTTTTGTATAGCGATAATCAGGATTTACAATTCATAACTAGACAGGAGAAGCTAAATCATAGACATGCTAAGTGGATAGAGTTTATGCAAAATTTCACTTTTGTCATTAAACATATTCTAGTAATGCTAACAAAGTTGTTGATGCATTGAGCAGGAGATGTTTGATTTTGCAGGAATTCCAAGTGAAGACCTTTGGGTTTGAACACCTTAAGGAGATGTATTGTGATGATCCAGATTTTAAAGAGGCATATGAAGCATGTGCAAATCATGTTCTTAGAGACAAAATCCAGTGGACAGAGTATATGATTCAAGATGGATTATTGTTTAAAGGTTTCCAGTTGTGCATACCAAAGTGTTCAATGAGAGAAAATCTGCTGAAGGAAAAATAGTGGAGGTCTAGCAGGACATTTCAACCATGACAAGACATTTTCACAATTGAATAGTTCATACTGTTGGCCAAGTATGAGAGCAGAGGTGAAGAAGTTTGTAAACAAATGTAAGATTTTATAGTATGCGAAAGGAAAGAAACAGAACACTGGATTGTATCAACCATTGCCTATTCCAGATAGGCCTTGGGATGCAATAAGCATGGATTTTGTGTTGGGATTGCCAAGAACCCAAAGGGGAAGTGATTCTATATTTTTTGTAGTTGATAGATTCTCAGAGATGGAAAAATTTATCCCATGTCAGAAAACTAATGATGCAACACACATTGCAATTTGTTTTTTCAAAGAAATTGTGAGACTTCAGGGGTTGCCCAAGAGTATCGTCTCGAATAGGGACACTAAATTTGTTGGTCATTTCTGGAGAACATTATGGAAGAAGTTGGGGACAGAACTATCTTTTAGTTCAACATATCACCATCAAACAGATGGAAAGACTGAGGTGGTAAATCGAAGTTTAGGAGATTTGTTTAGAAGTTTGGTCACTGAACATCATAGCCAGTGGGATCAAATTCTGTCACAAGCAGAGTTTGCATACAATGACTCAGTGAACATAAGTACGGGAAAGAGACCATTCCAGATAGTGTACGGAATGAAACCAAGGGGAGTATCAAAATTGAGAGATCTAGAGTAGAGTGAATTCAAAAGCACTGGAGAAGAAGACTTCGCTGCAGAAATGCAGAAGCTTCATAATCAGATCAAGGAACAGTTGCAAAACAATAGCAGAGAGTATAAACGCAGATTTGATCAACATAGGAGAGAACTTCAATTTGAAGAAGGAGATCAAGTTTTAGCACATCTCAGGAAGGAAAGGTCCCCAACAAGAACATATAACAAACTGAAGTTGAAGAAGATGGGACCATGCAAGATCCTAAGAAATTTCGGTAACAATGCTTATGAGATAGAGTTTCTAGAGGATGTGGGTATATCACCCATATTTAATGTTTCAAACCTGTATCCTTACGGGGAAGATGACACAAAAGAATCAGAAGATCAAAAAGAGATTCAGTGGGAGAAGTAGATGCATATAGCAGAAAAGACACATATGGAGAAGATCATTGATCGGAGGATTGGTAAGAGAACCAGGAGAAAGACCTATTTTGAATATTTGGTAAAGTGGAAGGGACACCCAATAGAAGATGCCAGTTGGATAAATGAAGCTAATATCCAGAAGCATGGAAATTCAGTGCAGGAGCTCATGGATAAGAGTCCATGAATTTTTGTCTAGGGGAGTATGATGTAGGAGTATCGTCAACAAAGCACATGTGGAGAGACAACTCAGCACTCTAACGTGCCTTTTGAATCATTTTGGAATCTTAAATGTTGGTGTTTCCTGCAAATCTTTTTTGAACGGATTGAAAACTGAAGAATATCTAAACGCTGGAAGTTGAGCGATGGCGAGAGATCTGGGAGTTTCACTCTTAGACTTTAATGTAATGGTCTTAAGGAGTAGTTAGTTTTTACTTCAAAAAGATAGGTAGTCGGAGGGAACCCTAGGAGCCCTCTGGTATAAGTAGAGGTGTTGTATGCCCAAATGAGGTTGTTGGAGATTAGGCTATTGAACATGAGGGTAGCTGCAAATTAGTAGGAGATTGTTGTGATTTAGTTGTTGTTGAATTTTAGTTATTGTTGTTTTATCATAGTTGTAGTCATTTTACATTTGAATGAAGATAATAGAGGGATATTGATCCAAATGTGTGGTGGTGGTGTTGCTTAAATATTCTCTGTTGTTTTGTGTTTCATGAATGTATGATTTATATTGTTGAATGTATGAATCTGTGAAACATTAGATAAGTTTCGCTTCTTTCTCTTCCACGAGCTTACGCAAGAAGTGTGTATCGTCCACAAGGAGTGCGTTGACAGAGCCTGGTTCGGCTCCGAGCTCGGAAGAGACAACTCGAAGCTTTGTGTGCAGAGTGTGCAAAATGTCTGCAAGGAGTGTGTCGACAGAATCTTTTGACCCAGAAGCTCAAGAGGAGTAGTTTGAGAAATTACTTGCAGAAGTGTGTGCGAAGATCTGTTGCAAGGTGTGCACAAATCCAAAATTCGACTAAGTGTCGAAGAAACCCTTCAAAGAGTCCAAAGATCTAAGAAAGGGCAAGTTCCAAAAAGTGGGCGGGAGAAATCCTTGAAGAAGGAGGAGTTTTTAAGCATTTGCAAGTTGGACAGTCAAGATCCATTCCGGAGAAGCGGAGTCATTTCTGACCATCAGATCTGAGAGAAGTTGCATGATGGTTAACCGTGAGTTCCTTCGAAAATTCGCGATTCAGAGAATTTGCGCCAAGCAGTTAGCAATCTTCGCGAAGTCGTGAAGTGCGAAGTAGATCTGAGTCGTTGGTTGTGGCAAGGATACGTGGCAAAGATCGACACGGTTCAAAGAAAGAATCCTTCGGATGGAAGACTCTCAAAGGACAAGCTAACGGAGTAGATCGTGACCGTCAATCTAGAAGGACACACATCACCAGTTCATGAAATTCGAAGAAGAGCTGAGGGGAAAGAGAGGTCGTCTGAAGCGGAGTAAGGGGCGAATCTCAATCGTCGATCAAGAGAGGCACGTGGTGCTTGATCTAAGATTTCGGGTACGGAATACTTTGGAGTAGAGGAGTGTTAGGACATGTGGAACTCCCGAAGACCAGAGTCCGAACAGATCACGGTCGTTGATTGTGGGAGAGGCAAGAACCATAGATCTGCCCAGGCGAGTCCGCAATTCGGGGTTCGGGTAAAAGTGTTGCAATTGTTGCCAAAACAACTAAAGTCCGAACTTGCAAAGTGCTAAAAGGCATTTAGCCTAGGGTTATAGCCCAAGGTCACATGTGGAGAGGGGCTAGTGGGAGGAGCTAGCGCCCGTCGACTTTGAGATTTGAAAAAGAACTAAGAGGCAAGGCCGCGGGTACCATACGACTTGTGCTTAAGGAGATAAAAAATACTTGTGTTTAATTTAGTTTGGGGCCAACAAGGCCTTGAGGAGCTAGTTGAAGATCCTTGACCGGGAGGTTGCACAGCCCCGAGGAGAGAAGGGGGGTCTGCATCAAGTATGAGTGCTACAGCGCATAAAGCTTTATCAATAAAATTCTCAACCCTAATCCCAACTCCTATTACTCGAACCCCTCTCCTCCTTCTTCGAGGAAGATCCCCTTTGTTACATTTCAGCCCCTAGAATTTATAACATATTATAGCATTTAAGTTGTTACAGGCTTTTCAAAATGCAATATTATCACTAAATCCAAAAATAAAAAGAATTTTTTATTTTCTGCAAAAAAACAAAAATCTGGAAATGTTGAAGCTATTTCTTCAAAATCCTGCCACATGAAAGATAACTGCCTCAGCTAATGCCTAGAAATCTAGGAATGTTGAAGCTATTTCTTCAAAATCCTACCACATTAAAGATAACTGCCTCAACTAATGCCTAGAAATCTAGGATTAGTTTTGACTGACCAAAATAAGGATTGGAGGAGATTTCGAATGACCATATTCTACTGAATGCTCTGCCATCTGTAATCATCAAATACTACAACTCTGCCTGGAAACACTGAAACAATCTGATTTGAGTTTGATTGTTGATCTTTTCTTCATCAAATGTTAGATTTTGATTTTCCTGATTGTGTGATATTTGATGCTAATTCACTGTCATCAATTGATGCCTACGGGAATCCAATCAACTAGGAATTGTGACTTATCCATATGGGTGTTGTGCCACTTGTCTTATGCTCTTGTTTATGTCTTCAATATCCTTGACATCCTTTGACTATCTTTGCTTCAATGGCATTTTCTTGAGACCTACTACCATAATTATGATCATGTGTCTACAGGAGATATATCATTGAAGAGTGTGGATATGTTTCATCCTATTTAAGGACGATCTTCAACAAACTCTACAGCTTCATCAATGCTAAAATTTGGTATTGTTTCCTAAATGGAATCTGGTTGCACTGCTGTAGACATTTCCAAAGGAATTCTTAGACACGGAGTATAAACAGAACAAATATAAATCTGTAAACTCATAAATCAACCATTGCACTCTACTCTAAACAACTCTTCAGTCATAGTTTTCTCATTTGAGACCTTTAGCTACGCTCCAGACTGCAGAAAAAGAGGACAAAAGAAACAGCAAAGGTAGAGCTCGAGCGCCAAATCCAAATGGCCTTCCAGGAGTACTATAATGTAATTTCAAAACTGCATTTGCTTAAGTTAAAAACCTGACTCCATCCAGAGGAGCTCTTTTGGCAAGAGATCATGCAATGATCAATTCCCATCAAAAGGAGAATTAACAGCAAGCAAACAGAGGCATGATAACATTAAAATCTTTCATTCTCTTCCTCTTTGATGATGTTCAATTATAATAATAATAATTTATTTTTAAGGTCACGGCTAAGCCACATTAAATTGGTGATCTCTTGTTTGTAGGACCAAGGGATCCCTCCGCCCAGCAATTTTGACTGGTAAAATCTAGCAATTTTGACTGGTAAAATCTACGGAGGTATACATACCCTACCCCTCTAGATTTGAACTTGTGACCTCTTAAGAGGAAACACATGTTCTTAACCATTACTCAGGCTATATATATCCCTACTACTACCTGAAGCATTATCTTTATTAATTTTCAAAATTTGGACCAAAAAAAACCACGGATTGCCCCATAGAAGATCCAGAATCTTAGTAGGGTGTTCTTGCTGGAAGTTTGTCTTCTATAACACGGTCTGGAATAAACAATTCTGGTGGAAACTCCCGAACAACACCCAAATGAAAATCATAGTCATCACTCTGCCTTACCAACTTCTTCCTTATATGCCTCAATTTCATCATAGCTCTGTGCATTTCCTCCTGCTAAATTTTGATAATTTAAAGTTGATTGTGAATTCAATCTCTTCATTAGTAAGCTTCCGTAAAAATGTTGCATAGTTCCCTGCCCAATCCTCTCCAAAGGACATTCTGGCATTTTGTCTCACAAGTGATCCAGCCGTAACCATAGCATTTTTTCCAGGACAACTCCATCAAGAAGGGTTGCACCTATGCCTACAAAAGCCTCAGCCTCGACAGTATAACCATGAAGCATAGCACAGTGCCCAATCGTAACTTTATTGCCGATAATAGTGAACAATACCTTTCCACTAATATTTCTTCTTGCAACATGCACGAGAGTTTTGTCCTGTATATTTGTACCAGAACCAACCGCTATGCTGTTTTCGTCTCCTCTAAGAACAGTACCATACCAAATTGATGATCCCTGGCCCACTTTCACATCTCCTTCCATACCCGTTACATTTGCAATTAATGCAGCTGGAGCGAAAAATGCCTTCTGGCACAACCTCTAGGCATGGACATTTTACCCACATTTTACCCTTGACACTCGAGCATTAGCATTCACTTGGGAGCATTTTCACTCGACACTTGGTTGCGTATTCATCCTCGGGCAGGCGCTTTGCTATAGCAGTCGGTGGACTTGGTGCTTTAGTTTTCTGTGTATGGGACTTTATCCCACATGCAACGCACAAACAAATTTCCTGTGTTTATATATACGACCAGCTCCATATATTACGTTGCTCCGTGGGTCCTCCCTTGGCTCCTTATATGAATTCTATTTGGGCTTGGATACGAAGCCAAACACTTGATTTCATGTGAATCTTAGAAAGCTTATAAACACTTGATTTCATGTGAATTTTAGAATGTGTTTCATGCGAATCTTAGAATGTAGAAAGAAAGAACAAACTGTACTTTTTTCATGTGAATCTTAGAATGTAGAAAGCAAGAACAAACTGTATTTTTGTTTCCCAAAGCTTAGAAACTTGATTTCATGTGAATATTAGAATGTAGAAAGCAAGAACAAACTGCGAGACTCATTAAGGTTGAAGTTCACTTGATGTCATGTGAATCTTAGAATTGCCCAAAGCTTATAAACTTGATTTCAAGTGAATCTTAGAATGTAAAAAGCAAGAACAAACTGCGAGACTCACTAAGGTTGAAGTTCACTTGATTTCAAGTGAATCTTAGAATGTAGAAAGCAAGAACAAACTGCGAGACTCACTAAGGTTGAAATTCACTTGATTTCATGTGAATCTTAGAATGTAGAAAGCAAGACAAACTGCGAGACTCACTAAGGTTGAAGTTCTTGAGAAGACGGGAGGACTTAACAAAGTCAAAAAGTCAGATTTAGTTTTGCCTGCACTACAGAAATGCGTTGCTTTTGGTAGCGCCCTTGTCACATGTGCTACCAGATCTGATATCTTAGTCCAAAGGTCAAAATATGGACACTACAGATTTAAGTACTAACACATTGAGTGCATAAACTTTTGCTTGAGTATATTACAGAGGGGGTTGGGTGTATTACACTTCTCCTTCTAAGAGATATGTTCTCAATCTAGATGAAAACTTAGTTACTTCTATTAGTAATGGTTCCTCCAAGACGAATGAGAGGCCTTACCATTCAAGGGTTGGATCATATTAAAAAATAGTTATTTTCCCATCAAGTGTGGACTCTCCAATCAATAATACTCTAGGCAAACTCTCTCAAATTGTGGAGAGAGTTTCCAAAGTTGAAGGTAGATGAGATAGGGGAATTAGTTGGGGTTTCATTGTGGAGTTCTATTGCTTCTACTCCAAGGATAGTTCCACCTTTATATATTGTTTCTTCACCCTTAAAGAATTTAGGCAAGCAAGGTAAATATTTAAATCTAGTTTTCGATCCTTATGTCTTATCATCTTCACCGCCAATCATCACACATACTCAAAGTTTGAAACAAGATGAGTTCAGATAGTATATGGATTCACTATGACATGATCCAACTATCGCTCACCTCCATATGAGCAGGTTGTTATGTTTGGTAGTTTTTTTATTGTGATACAATGGTTGGGACACTGAGTTATTAGAAAGTCTTCAATTGAGGGAGTTTTGGACCTTGTTCTATAGTGGATTATTGTCAAGAGTATCATGCTTGTAATGGCTCTATTGGGCTTGTTTTTATTGTTTTTGATGAAAACAAATCTAACCTTCATAGAATGTTCTTCCTTGATATTTTAGAATGTAAAAACTTTGGCTTGCAAATCTTATAGTTCTCTCTTTCAAAATATTTTTTTGTGTTTTTCTCTTTGAAGCAAGTTTTTTTATTAATAAAATACTTTAACTTTAACATATATATGAACACCCCTAGATCGAGTGGTATGGATGTGAGCACATGGGAGGATTGCAACTCGAGGAGAGTGCACACCTATCCTGCCCATGACCATCTCTTGAACATCTAGCTCTCCCCCCTATAACATTTATGAATGCCTCTTGCACGGTCTGTTGATTTCGGTTTATCGATGTCCTCCCCTCACATGATGGTAATTTCCCTTATCCTCCCTTGGCTTTTTGGACTCTAGAAGATTTCATTACCTGTTATGGAAATTTACTACTGAATCATGGGAGTCCTCTAGACCTGGCCTATCCCTATCTACTCCTTTGGTTTTATACCCTCCCTGTTGGAATTACTTCACACACACCTAGGATTTCTTTTTCCTAAGGTTTTCCCTTGTTTATTAGTCATAATTAGTCATTATCCAGTATCCTATATT
>SNQJ01S0192229.1:0-17894 GCA_010110895.2 Picea sitchensis
GCCATACTTAGGGGGAATATCTGCAATAACCACATCCATCAGGATACTCTTAACTGGGACATGTGCTAGGGTAACTACTAAGTCCTTTATCATTCCCATACACTTAACCCTTCTCGAGTCAAAAGAGTAAAGGTCTCCATAAGGTATGGTGATTTGAAGACCCAATTTGTCCATGATAATCTTAGTCATAACATTATGGGAGACTCTGGAGTCTAACATGCAATTATGTAGCAATTGGTCATATACATTTAAAGTGATATAAAAGGGAGCAATAGTGTCTTTGGCCCCTTCAAAATGTGGACCAAAAGTGATGTTAGGTTTGTCATCTTCCAGGTTTAAAACGTCATACTGTCTTTCTACCTCTGAGACACCCATCACTTTGGTAATCTGCTTCCGATAAACGAGGTTTTTTGCTAATTCTACTAGAGGGATTGGTATCTTAATTTTATTTATCTCGTTTTCAAAACTGAAAGTTCCACTCATCTTGTATGTTTCTTTGGTTGAGACTTTTGAATCCTTCCTTTCTGATTTATTCATCTGAACCGCTTTATTACTCATGGTCTTAGTTGAAGGCGTAATTTTATTAGTCGTTTCGGTTCCTTGTGCTTGGGCCTCAACTTTTCCCACTTTGGACTCTTGTGTGCTTACTACTTTCGTTTTGATGTTGGGTAATAAGGTCTCTTCTAGAGTAGGCTCATAAGTTTGACCTCTTTGGAGGATTTTCTTGGGTTGAGCAGTTGAGATGGGCTTACTCTTAGATTTTAAGTTGTACTTAGGTTGGATCTCAGCCATTATCATTTCAGTTTCCTGTTGAGAGCCACAAAGGTCAGTATAATTACTTTCTTCACCATTAACCGACGGTTGTTGAGTGCTTAGAGACTTCTCATAATCTTCTCTAGTTAGATATGGTTGTGTGCAGTTATCACCGAAGTTCGTGACATCATTAGCCGAATCCCCGAAATCCTGGAGATCATTCGCTCCTATAAATTTTTCTCTCTTTAAGGGAGCTTGTATTTTTTGATCTTCGTTTTTTATTTGTCTTTGCTGGTTCGGGGGGTTGGGGTTCCTCTTGAAATCCTTTTTTGGGGAAAGAATCAGCTTTGGCCTGTTCGAGCTCCATTCTGGATATTTTATTAGACAGTTATTTAATTACTCTAGCCATATCGTCTACCCTATCATCTGTGGATCTATTAGACCCTGACAGACCTGCTTGTTCTCTAAAGCATTTAGTCTCCCGGTTTTTCATTTCTACTTTACCTTTAAGCTTACCAGAAGCCATCATATTAGACTCAATTTCTACAGCATCGTCCTGCATTTGGTTTAGGGTGGCTCCCCTTCTTTCTTGCAAAAGGAGTGCAAAATCCGATTCGAAATCCCCCGCGAAAGTTACCTTGGCCGTGGGTTGGGACGGTTTAACCTCGGCTAGGATTTTGTTATATATTTTGTTAAATCTTTGAATAAATTCCATGACTGTTTCAGAATTCTTTTTTCTTAAAGACCCAAATTTGGTTAAATAGTATAAGTGGTCCTTTCTTTCGCCCCACTGTCTAAGGAAATCATCTTCTAAGGCGTCGTAAGACAAGATAGATGATGCAGGTAGACTTTGAAACCAAGTTCGGACCTGGCCTTTGAAGGTTTGAACAAGAAGCCTCAAATATACGTCTTCATGTTCGATACCTAGGATATCTGTGAATTGATCAAAGAAATTAATGTGTTCGACCGTAGTCAGATCCCCTTCCCCAGTGAATTTTGGCAAGTTTTTTATGTAATATCCGGGAAGGTCGTGTAGAGGAACGGGCAATACCAAGGGAGCATATCTAGTTGCAACTTTCGCAAACACTCTGGGAGGGGGGCCAGGCGCTTGGCCTCCAGCTCCTCCAAGAGGAACTCCTCCCCCTCCTCCTCCGATAAACCCTCCACCTCCTCCTATAAACCCTCCACCTCCTCCTCTGGAGGCGGCCATCGTTATTTGTGGAAAGTCGTAAAGGGGGTTTCGGAAAATTAAAAGTGAATCTTTATTTTCTTCGTGAGGAGGAAAAACCGGCGATGAAAGATAAGGAACGCAAGGACTTGGTTCCTCAGATTTGCAAGAGACGAAATCAGGAGAACCGACGGGTGTGGAAACCGAATGTGTAACACACTCTTCAGAATTAGGTGAGGTCGGGAAATTTAACTGAAGGAAAGATGGTATGTCAACTGTCGACAAACCTTCAAGAGGGTCCTTTCCTTTGTGTACTAAGGGGATTGTTGGATGAATCTCACTCCTATCCTCGAAGCAGTTTGACGTCAAATCTTTAGTGTCAGAGAGAGGACTAAGCGAAGTTGAGGGTTTATAAGAACTCTGAGTCTTCAGTTGTGGGGGTTTAAGTTTGTAGACTGCAGCGGTTGGCTTAAGAGAGCCTCTCACCTTTAGAATCTTCTCGGGATCGGTAACAGGCGTACTCTACTTACCATCCGGGTTTTGTCCGGTATTCCTTCGACCGGATGCCAGTTTATTATTTGTGGAGTCGCCAAGTGAAATATTGAAAAGCCTTAAAAGGTGTGTACTCTTTGTTCACTATCAAAGGGTAACACTTTCAACAAAAAACAAAATGTCATTTTCCCAGGGAAAAAGATTCTGTAACTTCGTTCCCCGACAACGGCGCCAAAAAGATGTTGTTCCAGAGTCTATACTTAAGGCTTAGAAGTACAGTGTCTAGGCATCCGAAAGTGGGTAAAGGGTATAGAAGAGAGAAATGTCAACCTTCGGCAAGGGAAACTAGGGAAGATTTCTACATTGGCGTTGTCTAGCTTCCAACTGTTCCTGGACGGTTATATCCTGTTCAATCGTTGCCCATGAACGTTCGAGTTCAATCCGGGTAGTAGCTATTTTAAGAATAGGATCGAAAAGGTTTAAGGCAATGTGTGTTTGATTTGATAATCTGGGTTCGATATTGGGCTGTGTTGGTACAGGGACAGTCATGGAGGAACAGTAAAATAAGAAAAACTTCAGAGGGAAATTAAGTGTTGTCTCAATTCGGTCGTATAAAAGAGAGTTTACGGTTTCGAAAATAAAAATGGGGTGCAAATCAAAGGCTCTTTCCCATAACTGAGTTATATTTTAATAAAAAATGTATGAGGTGGGAGAAAACATTAGTTGTCTATTGAGTAAGGCTCCTATCGAGGGAGAATATCACGTATAAACAGAAGGGGAAAATGTAAGGAAATAACCCGATGAAGCATGAAATATATATAGAATTCTGAAAGTGTTGATTGGTCTTACACCTGTTGATAGCTGGTACAGAGGAAAAACAGTAAACAATTATAGAAAACCAACATTCATTTTCTATAGTAGAGGTTGTACTAAATTATAGCAAAGCATTCATTAGATAAGAATATGAAATGAAATGAAATATAAGATACAAGAAAACAAACTCATAACACAGTCGTGATGGAATTGAGAATCTTCAGATTTGCTTTGTATTAACTCTCAAAGTGTAAAAACTCTGTTACAATCGACACAAAAAGGTCCAACCCTTTTTCATTCTTTCTATGGTATATTTATACAGTTTTACAATAAGATGGAATCAGAACATCGGCCCTCTCTTCAAGTGCCAAGGTTTGTATCTAAGCTAAAATCTCGGTATAAGATCTTGCGCCTCGGAAAATGTCATCCGAGGGTGAATTTTTCATGCTCAAATATTTTGAGTCCGCAACTGGCCAAATGATTACTCACTACCCTTTGTGGATCTTGCTTCTTGTATTCAATAAGGACCAAATTTAGGTCTTCTAGGGTTTCTTCCTCAGCTTTGGCATGCCCGAAATCTAATAAAGAATATGAATTTAAATGAACAGGAAAAGGTGGCCATACCTTCTTTGAGTACCCCTTAAGCTCCTTGCTTATACCACTGATTATTGTTTATCTAGCAACCTCGCAACAAGCCAGCTTGTCAGGAATGAATAACGGCAATGCATGTGGGGGAACAGAAGCCCCGAAAACTCTGAGATATGAGAATTCGACTTCTACATACTAGTCAGCTATGTTGCTCAGATTCGTCACTATACTGTTCGAGATCCTGGGTGGCGGGTGACCAAAAATAATGACATGTAGAGGCACCATCACCCAGTTGAAGATTTCATACACGAAATCTGCCGCTTTGTTTTCCCAAAATTTCGCATGATAGACGTGGATAGTCTCGTCCTCTGTTGGAGTCCAACTCCAGCTCATTAATGGAAAAGGTGTTAGAAAGCAAACGATGTCCATAATGTATGCAGACATAAAAAATGAAACAATTTTTCTGCTTTCTTTCTGCACCTGATACTCTGTGACCCGACTGGTCAAGCTATCGGACAACATTTTTTCCCAGTTGAAGGAAAAACCTTCGGCGACTCGAAATATTAGAGGCACCCATGGAAGAAAGAAATGTGAGGTGTCCTCTCTCCCATATAATCTGCATGTCATCATAGCTACATACTTGTACTGCGGTTCTAAGGAAGCTATTGAATATATAATGTGACTGTCTGCCCTGAACTTCGCGGGGTGCAAAACCCAATATTTTATTAAGCTAGACATGGTTTTATCATACTACACACATTCCTTCTATTTGAACTCGTCCAAGAATTTGGCACCATATGTAAAGTCGGACACTGTGGGCAACTTATACATGGCTTGCATATGTTCAGGCCTGAAAGTCCCGATGGTGACCTTCTGCTCATTCATGATGGTTCTGGTTGGTATGTCCACATGGTCTAATGCCCATCGGACCATATTATAATATGGCAGTAGTCGTGGCCTGGCTGCTACTTTATGCATTCCCAATTGAATGGAGATCTTATACTTGGTGGTTATGTCGTCTTTTTCATTGTCACTGGAATCATCGGAATAATCCACTAATTCGGCCTGCAGAACATCAGAAACGAACGACCAATTTGAGACCGAGTCGACACTTTGAGGTGAAGTATCAGCGACATTGTCCGAACCTTGTCTCGAAACCTCAACACTGGATTTGGATGCTTTTCACGGGGCCATGACTAGAGATCCTTCTTTAGCTCTTCTGCAATAAAAATACGTATACATACAGAAGTTATCTTGATGAGGAAGTGTGCTCTGCGTAATATAAAAATGCATTTGTTATAATGAAAAACTCTATATATATTCGAAACCTCGGTACTTTTTAGATGAGATCTTTCAAATCATGTTTGGAAATAAATTTAGCCATAAAAGCCCAATCTTTATTCGTCGATTCACCTTATTTCATAATTAATGCAATAAATTTTGGCGGTTAGAAATGTCAGTTGGCGTATGGAAGAAATAAGGCTACCTCGTAAATCGTGCAAGCATCAAAACACGGGATATATTGATTTAGCTTAATTAATCTGGTTTTACCAACGTTAATTAATCTTTCGATACTCGTTATATCGGGGATTTTGCTTTAACACTTTGAACCTCTCACACCCGAGATCGCGATGATCGATTTTGGTTAATAAAAATGCAATCGTGATTAGGAGATTAATTAATTACGTAATTATTATATTCGTCATATCGCGACTCGGAGCTTCGAAGATAAGTTTCTGGGAAGTTTCCATGTCGAGCTGCGAAACCGCGAGATCGCGATAATACGACTTAATTAAAAGGGAAGATAAACTCGGATTGAGTGATTAATTAATTATGTTCATGTCCTTATCGTGATTTCGCGAGTCGGGGCTTAGACAGTGTAACTTTTTAAAAAGAAAACGTCGAGTGGCGAATTGCCGACAAAACTTTACCATGGTTTTGCTTTTACTTTTACTTTGACATGGGTTGCTAACCTATGGACCTCGCGGTTTCGGCTATCGGGGATATGATAATGAGAGTTTTGGATTTAGTGAACGCTGAGGCACAAAAACCTGAGGATGTTCAATCATGATTTAGGAAAACTTTACTCCCGTTACTGAACTGAAGTAAAATTTTAAAGCGATTTCGTTGTTTCGTTGCTCGGTACTTGTGAACTACATGATCTATAGCATCCAACATGCGAAATCCCGAGGTAGAACAAAAGGGGAAATTTATTTTTATTTTTTTCTGAAAAGTAGAACTCACCTCGAGAGTACAAAAATCATCATTGTTGCGTGATAAGATCCTTCATGCAATTATTCTCAACAACCTCCATAGTCACCTTCACTTGTACAAATATAGTAAAAAAATATTATGATGAATATGAATCGAAATTCTAAGTCAAATAATTTGAGAAAAATATGGAAATTAGTTTTTTTTTTCCATAAAGAAACAATAGAACAATTTTGAGGAGGCATAACTCTTTTCTTACTAGACTTTGATTGGAGTGATTTAAAGGGTGTTTCTAGGAAGTTAATCAGAATCATACAAAATTGCAAGGATTTGATGAAAAAATAAACATAAATAATAAGAAAGGGCATTGACAACGTACTAAGAGAATGCAAAGAAAACATGAAGAAAGATAATGTTGGAAAAATATGCAAAAGGAATATGAAGAAAAATATGTTTAGATAGAGATATAGGATCAATTTATAGTTATAATAAGGATAATGATGAAATCATTGCGACCAATTATGAAGTGAAAAAGATTCAAAAAGTTCATTCCTTCTCACTTCAAGTAGATTTGCACATGTATGTTGAAATCAAATATTCTACAAAATTTCTTAGCCACACATAGATCTATATAACCCATTTGATTATTTACATCAAAGTGAAACATTGGTTTCATCAAGATGATTATGAAGACTACTATTCATTATCCCATAATTTCAAATATATTTATAGGATTATCTCTCGACCTCCTCAAACCCATGTTTTATTTGTTGAATTTTTCTAACTTTCATATCTAATAATTATTTCCTTATGATTTAAATGTTATTGTTATCATAGAATAATTACACATTGAAAATCTCAACAAGACTTAGAGAACTTGATGAGAGGTTATTGTAAGTAAATATCATATGAGATGATCTATTACAATTGAGGGCACCGATATATATACTTTGGCAGAGTGCCCTTTCATTAATGGACATGTATTTTCCATTTACAAATATATTATTTATATATTATATTTATGTTGATGATTATTTCCTTACATGAACATATAATTAATATAGATCACTCCATCCTGGAGCAGGCAATGTGAGAGAACCTTGAGTATATCCACTCCTCATCGAGAGAAAGAATACGCCCAATCCATTCACCACTAGCAAAGTTCCATGAGTGAATGAGTCATTTCCCTTGGTCAAATCAACATGACCAATTTGGTAGAATGTCTGCCCAATGTTTCTAACTGGAGAAAAATCAACACTCCCTCTCAACGAGGGAGACATTTTGTATCATTCCAAGCTTGTCTCTAAAGTATACAAACTTTGTCATAGATAGAGGCTTGGTGAGAATGTTCACAATTTTATCATCTGTGGATACGTATTGGAGATTTATTGCTCCCTTTTGTACCATGTCTCGAATGAAGTGATATTTGATCTCAATGTGCTTCAACTTGTCATGAAATATTGGATTTTTTGAAAGCTTGACACATCTTTGATTATCACAGTGTATTAAGGTCGTCTCTAGCTCTTGATCAAATAGTCTTGCAAGAAGTTTGTGAATCCATACTGATTTGTGACTTGCAACACTAGTTGTGATATACTCTGCTTCTGTTGTACTGAGTGCTACAAAATGTTTCCTGCTAAACCAAGATATCATAGTTGATTCTAAGTTGAAGCAGCACCTCGAGGTTCTCTTTTTGTCCATTTCACTCCCTGTCCAGTCATAATCAATATGTCCCTACATCCTCACTTCACAACCTGAGTCATATATTAGACCATATCCAACTGTACCATGCATGTACCTCAACACATGATTTTTTGAAACCCAATGGAAGTGTCTCAGTTCAACCATAAAATGGATCAGGGTGTTCACTGCAAATATGGTCTGGTGTTAACCAAGTACATCAAGGATCCAATCAGCTGTTTATACATAATGAAATCCACTAGATATGAATTTGAAGTGGAGTCACTCATCTTCTTCATATTTTTCATCATAGGTGTATCCATGTGCTTGCAATCCATCATACCGAATCTTCTCAAGATCACAATTGTGTACTTCCTTTGTCTGAGAAAGATATCACCTGGTTTCTACCACACCTCCAATCCTAAAAAATAATGTATCAAGCCAAGATCCTTCATCTCGAACATAGAGGCCAACTACCTCTTTCATTGATTGATGACTCGGTATGCTCCCATAAGGAACAAGTCATCAACATATAACGCCAATATCAAAGGATCACCATCAACAACCTTGTAGTAAATGTTGGGATCTGCTTCACTCTTCGTTAAGCCTAAGATCATCAAGTATCCATAAATATTTGACTACCATGCCATGGGTTCCTACTTGAGTCCATACAAGGCCTTATTCATCCTGCAAACATGAGACTCCCTCCCATGTACCTCAAAGCCCTAAGTTCATTTTATGTACACTTCCTCCTCAATCACACCATTGAGGAATGTAGTCTTTACGCCCATCTGGTGTAACCTCCAATACATGACTACTGCAATGGAAATAATGGTCGTGATGGAATTGTACACGACAACTGGAACAAACTTATCCTCATAGTCCACTCCCTCTTTCTAGGAGAACCATCTTGCCATGAACCTCACTTTGTAATTTTCGATGTTGTCGTCTGCTACATGCTTGATCTTGTAGATCCACTTGGAAGTCACTATTGACATTCCCTTGGGTCTCGACACAATCTCCCAAACATCATTCTTCATGATGGAATAATATTCCTCCATCATGGAATCTCTCCAAACATACTGGCATGCTGCCTCCTCATTACTGGAAGTTTCAGAATCAATGTTGTGACTCATCAATTCCATATAACTCGAGAATTTTTTAGGTCATCTATTTTTCTTGAAAGTACCACGGGTAGTTGCATGCCTTTATGCATCCTGTTCCTGGTCTCTGGAAAAATGACTCTAGGTGGGTCCACTATTTTAGTTGTCTCTTTTGACTTATCCTAATATGCTGAAGGACTATCAAATAGAACAGAGGGACCTGAACTCACATCCTTAGGAGCCTCCTTCTCCTCTCTATTGATCTCCATGTGAAACTCTATGTACTTCCTGAAGGTTGTGTCTTCGTCAAATGTGACATCTCGACTGACCTCTATCTAACATTGAATAGGAATGTATATTATGTAAGCCTTTAATGTCTCATTGTATCCAACAAATATCCTTTTCTTCCTAGAAGGCTCCAACTTCATCCTTTTCTCCTTGGCCACATGAATGTAGGCTAGACAACCAAATATCCTCAAATGACTGACCTCTCGTTTCACACTTGTGAAATCCTCCTCAGGAGTCTTTTCCCCCAAGATCCGATGAGGACTCATGTTTTGGACGTACATTGTTGTACTAGATGCCTCTCCCCATAATAACATGGGTAAATCCTGATCATGAATCATGGATTTGGTAGCCTCTAAAATGGACATGGTCTTACTCTCTGCAACCTCGTTCTGTTGTGGATTGTAAGGAATAGTCAACTCCCTCTTGATCTCTGTCTCCTTGAAGAAATCATTGAATTCCCTAAAAGTGTACTCTCCTTCATTATCTAACCTCGACACCTTGATCTTCTTCCCTGTCAATTTCTCTACCTAAGCTCTGAACTCCTGGAATCTGTTGAATACCTCATCCTTGGTCTTCATTAAGAATATCCATGTCTTCCGAGAGAAATCTCCAATGAATATCACATAGTACAAGAATACACCCAAATATGCAACTTTCATATGTCCACATACGTCTGAATGTACTAGATCCAAGATCCCCTTGTATATGTTGTCACTGCTTGGAAAAAATCCCTTGGCAGTGCACATCCCCTGCAAATTCCATCATGCTCTACCTGAAGCTCTAGAAGTCTTGTGACCATCCTCTTCAATGTTGGTAAATCTTTGTAATGTAAGTGTGCAAATCTATGATGTCAAAGCTCACATAAACTGATCTTGTCATGTGCCAATGCCTAGGCTGGTTGTCCCAACAATTATTTTTCATAGTGTGACCGGTCACAACTTGCAAAGAAACAGAGAGTGACCAAAAGAGTTGGTTGTACTATGTAGTGAAATCCTCAAGGCGGTTGTGCCCTGTAATTAGTAAAATCGTGACAAAATGGAATGTGGTCGCTCTATGCGTACAAGCCGCTTGCGACCATGACCTGCAAAAAATAAAATATATAAAGAAAATCTATCAGATATGGCACTGAAAGATCTTAACTAGCTTCGGAAAAGACTTTGAAATATCTGATACCATGTTGATTTTTTCTCATTTTCAGCTCTGATAATTATTTCCTTATGATTTAAATGCTATTGTTATCATAGAATAATTACACACTAAAAATCTCAACAAGACTTAGTGAACTTGATGAGAGGTTATTTGTTGAGCCCTAAATAGTGGCACATTTCCCCTTAATTGGGGAATATTATATTAGTATTTTTATTTTATTTATTTCGGCTTGGGTCCATTATGTGTAATTGTACCTCCTAGTCTCCTATATATACCAAGGAGACCTTTTCATTTGGAATCATCTTGTACTTATGAATTTATGTGGTGTATAAGGAGGTTTCCCCCTCGAAGAGGATTATTGTCTTAAATTATCTCTTTTTCAAGGCATGGAGTACACACTCTGATGATTTTAGTCTATTTGGGTTTTTGTTTCCTAACATTTGGTTTTAGAGCTCAAGGTCTTAGGGTTTCGATGTTGCCTCTGACACACCTTGGAATTTTCGTTATAAAATTTTTCTGGGACATTTCAGAAGGAATGCCTTGGGGGATATTTAGTAGACAAATCAAGGTACTTGTGGTTAAAATATAAACTTTTTGGGCTTAATACTTTCGAAGATATATCATGTGGATGATCGGGTTCCTGAATCATCTTGAATTTATCCATCTCAGAATTTTTCGTTATTTTTTGTGATGATTCAGACCGTGAAACTTAGAGGATATTCATAGGAATTATAGAGGTATATTTGGTAAAAATTTAAGATTCTATTTCATCCTAGTTTTGGAAATACACCATGTGTAAGATAGGGTCACTGACTAGTCCTATTAACTAGTCTCAAACAAGTGTTCCAAGTAAAATAGTGATATCTTCTTCAATGAGTATCTAAATTAAGTGAGACTCGTTGCATTGAACATTGGACAGTCTATATTATGTTTTAAGCAATTTTCAGAATAATGTATTACACATTTTTCACTTGGCATGCTTTACAAATGTCTCCTAGAAGGGCCAAAAATTAGCAAGGTGTGAGCAAGTTACCATAACTACCACTTGGCATCCAATTTGATCATGCATGTGGGAGTTAGAGGAAATATCATATAAATGGAACACCATTCAGGACCATAGGTCGAAATTTTAAATATCTAATGAAGAAAGGTTGTCTAATGAACAACCTCCAAATCAAGGTTTAAAAGGTACCTTTTTTTTTTTTTTTGGAATTTGCATATCTTTTACTAGAAGATCAATTGGGGTGATTCAAATAGTGATGAATAAAGTGGGATAAAAGGGTATCACATAAATTTGAGAGAAACATAGGGATTGTTTTAGGTACATATGTGTTATGGTGTCTCTAAACGTAGGATATGTCATTACTTGTCAGCAAACCTTTACAACCTTGGGATGGTGTGGTTCTTCCATGTACCTAGAGTATGTCGGAAGGCCCCTTTAGAATGTGGATTTACATTATACATCACACTCTCTGGTTGAGCTCCCATGTACATAACATATATCGGGAGACCTTCTAGAATCTTGAGACTTACCGATTAAACCTTTTGGTCATCTTGTTGCTATAGTACAGTGAGAACAACACTCAGGGAGATCACTCTCTAGTGACTAGGTAGTTGGATAGATGCAGCTAAGGGCATGGTCAAGCCTCTTTAGTTGTTTCCATGAGATATTGGATGAGTATTGTTTGACCCTGCACATATATCAAGAGATATAGCACACAACACTCCCTTGTATGTGAGCACCTCTACACAAGCCACTTAGGAATTCCTACCTTGTAGTGATGCTTGGCCAACATGCACACCCAAAAATGGAACTTCTACACCAAATAATCCTTCCTTTATTCCTACTTGGATGCAGTGAAGATGAAGAAATGCACAAAAGGACATAAATGATTTAAAAAGAGGGTAACAAAATATGAACAACCGAGGGATGATGGATTCCAATGGAGAAGCTAAGCTAGAAGCAATAATGGATTCTAAGATGGATGGTTTAAAAGGGAGATCATGGGAGGATTGAGAAATTTCGTAATAGAGGCCACAGAAGTGACCAGTACCTCCCTTGAAATTGATGATGAGGAAACATGGAAGATGAATCAATACTAGAGAAACTCCAACTTCGGGTTGAAAGACCAACCACTTTTCTTAGATCGATATGAGGAAGTTTGATGCTTGAGATCCATGGATGCTCTAGATGGATGGAGTTCTTTGATGATCTCTACATGATGTGCCACACATAAAAAAGATATGAATTGTGTCTTTATATTTAGAACACAATTAGTTTATGCGGTATCAATGAATTTGTTCTTGCAAATCACTTGTCACTTGTTTCCGAAGAAATGATATCACGCTATGAGGATACAAGGGAGAAATACCTTCTTCAACCATTTGATAAATATCAAGAAAAAGGGTTAAGTTAAAGATCACATTAGAAATTGGGTGAATATAAAGGTAGCGGATATTCCGGATGAGCACCTAATTGATGTATTCATAGAACTTTAAGAGATAACATTGGGGTGAAGAAATGTTGAAGTAAAATATGGCTATGGCTACAGAAGGACCACTCTAACATCTATCAAGAGATAATAATGTTCCTTCTTATAAAACCACCTCAACCTACAAGTTTGACACCTCAACAATTTGGAGGAAAGAAAGAAAAAGGTTTTGTTTTAAGCATTACGTGTATGAGTGCAATGGGGACATAAGTGTGGTGAGAGAAGAATTTGTCCTACCACATAGATTGTGAAGAGGAAGAAGAACAAGAACAATAATACAAGAACCATCTCAAGATAGAAACGTAGAAGAGATTTGTTCTGAAGAGTTGACTTTCCACCATATCATGTAATGCATTGGATGGGATTAGCACTCCTCAAACCCTCAAGATAGAAGGATATATCAAAGAAAAAAGGCAATAGTCATAATTGATTTCAGTAGTACTCATAATTTAATTCACAACAAATTGTAAAAGATCTCAATTGCTAAGTCCGGTGCCAGAGTTTCAAGTATGATTGCAAATGGAGGGAACTATCAATTTCTCAAGAAAATCCTATAAGATCAATCTTACTATGGGTAATATGTGATGAATATTCCAATGATTTATATACCCATGGGTGAGTGTTGATGTTGTATTAGGGGTCTAATGTTTACAATCATTGGGAATAATGATTTAATTTTCAAGAAATTTTCATTTGGAAGGAAAGGAATTGAGTTAAGGGGTATCACAAGGAAACCCATTAAGGTGATAAGATCTAATGGCATGACAAATTATTTTAAAAGGGGCATCAAGGTGTAATTGCTCAAAACATTCTCACTAGATGTTCAGACATCTAATCCATCTATTCCCCTAGATCTCAAGGGATTGACTATAATAATTCCAAAGTATTTGAAGATATCCCATAGGTCTTCCACCCACTTCACAATCATGATCATGTTATTCACTAAATTCCTAGGAGTACTCCTCCTAACATTAGGTTCCACATACCCTTATGGTGAGAAGAAGTTATTCTACATAGATTGTGAAGAGGAAGAAGAACAAGAACAATAATAAGAACCATCTCAAGATGAAAACATAGAAGATATTTCTTTTGAAGAGTTGACTCCCACCATATCTTGTAATGCATTGGATGGAATTAGCACTCCTCAAACCCTCAAGATAGAAGGATATATCAAAGAGAAAAAGGCAATAGTCATAATTGATTTCAGTAGTACTCATAATTTAATTCACAACAAATTAGCCAAAGCTCTCAATTGCTTTATATATCCAGCACCAGAGTTTCAAGTAATGATTGCAAATGGAGGAACTATCAATTTCTCAAGAAAATCCTATAAGATCAATCTTACTATGGGGTAATATGTGATGAATATTCCAATGATTTATATACCCATGGGTGGTGTTGATGTCGTATTAGGAGTCCAATGGTTACAATCATTGGGAATAATGGATTTTAATTTTCAAGAAATTTTCATTGGAAGGAAAGGAAATTGAGTTAAGGGTTATCACAAGGAAACCCATTAAGGTGATAAGATCTAATGGCATGACAAAATTATTTTAAAAGGGGCATCAAGGTGTAATTGTACAAACATTCTCACTAGATGTTCAGACATCTAATCCATCTATTCCCCTAGATCTCCAAGGGATTATTTATAATAATTCCAAAGTATTTGAAGATATCCCCATAGGTCTTCCACCCACTCACAATCATGATCATGTTATTCACCTAATTCATGGGATTGTTCCTCCTAACATTGGGACTTACATATACCCTTATTCCCAGAAGAACGAAATTGAGCATATGGTTGAAGAAATGTTAGAGGTCGACATTATTAGACCTAGCCAAAATTATTACTTGGCATAGGTGGTAATGTTACTCAAGAAAGAGGGATCATGGTGTATGTGTCCAGATTATAGAGAGCTCAAAAATATCACCATTAAAGATAAGTTTCACATTTATGTCATTGATGAAATGTTAAATGAACTACATGGAGAAATATACTTCACAAAGTGTTAGAGTTTAAGCTATTATTAGGTTTATTTTCAATTTACTAGATAACCATAGCATAGATAGGATCACTGAGAAAAAAACAATCACAAGAGACACAAAATTTATCCTGGGAAACCCTCATGGGGGAGAAAACCCAGCAAAAAATTCCTTAATATAGATATCCAATACAATGTCAAGACAATAAACCAAACACTAGAGAATATCCTCTCCCAAGTAATGTGCCTCTCTCCCTTCCTTCTTCTTCAACTGTAGCTACCAAACTTGCGCTCTAGATGATCGAATGAGTGAGTGAACAAATGAGGCATTGGCTTCCTTTATTTATAAAACCTTGCAAGTGTTGAAAAGAGGTGTCTCTTCACTGGTAGGGCTGACTTCTTAATTTGCATATTACAATTAGGGTTTGGCCAATCCACAAAAGGGGATTTGGTAATTTACAATGACCGACATGATCAATCCACAAAAGGGGATTGATCTAATGAATAATACATCAATAATAAATAGAATACTCTTTGTAGTTACAATATTTCAAAACTCCCCCTTAACAAGAAGGGTATTCTACAACATCATCAGGAGAGAGAGAGAGGGAAACATCATCAACAACATCTGGAACACTAACTGGAATATCTACAAATCATCGAAAGTTTTTTCTCATCATCAATATAATCAACAACACATAACAAAGGCTGGAGCATCATCAACATCAACACTAGGTAGAGAGTCTTCAGCATGAATATGGAATCACAACACGAAGATGGCTACACAATATCACCAGCATGAAGTTGGCATCACAGTATGACACTAGCAACACAACATCATCAGCACGAATCTGGCATCACAGCATGAGGCTGGAAACACATCATCATAGCACGAGGCTGGAAACACATCATCACAACACGAGGCTGGAAATACATCATCACAGCACGAGGCCGGAAACAAATCATCACAACACGATGTTGGCACATCATCAACACGAATTTGGCATCACAGCACGAGGCTGGCAACACATCATCAGAACATGAGGCTAGAAACACATCATCACAGCACGAGGTTGGCAACACATCATCACAGCACTAGGCTGGCACATCATCAGCACGAAGTTGGCATCATAGCACGAGGCTAGAAACACATCACTACTCCCCCTTTCGAGGGAGTTCCTTTCGGCCTACACCAATCTTATCTCGAAAGTACTCAAACTTTACACGAGATAGAGGCTTGGTCAACACATCAACAACATGTTCATACGCGCTAACATATTGGATCTTTATGGCTCCTCTCTGCACCATATCACAGATGTAATGATATTGGATCTCTATGTGTTTTGACTTGTCATGAAACACAGGGTTCTCTGTCATCTTTATGCAGCTATTTTTATCACATAGGATCATGGTTTCTTCCATCTCTAGATCGAATATACTTGTCAACAACTTTTGAATCCATATGGCTTCACAAATGGAAGAACATGCAGCAATGTATTATGCTTCTGCCATGCTGAGAAAAATGCTTGATTGCTTCCTACTCTGCCATGAGATCATGGTTGACCCTAGAATGAAACAACATCCTGAAGTGCTCTTTCTGTCAGAAACACTTCTAGCCCAATCTGAATCAGTATAACCACTCAGTTTGAAGTCATGATATCCATCATAAATGAGACCACAATATAATGTACCCTTAAGGTACCTCATCACATGTTTTGCAGCAACCAAGTGAACATGTCTGGGATCTACTAGAAACTAACTCAAGGTGTTCACAGCAAAACATATATATGGCCTGGTGTTCATCGGATACATCAATGATCCAATGATCTGTCTATACAGTGTAGCATTCATGGACTTGCACTCCAACATATAAAATCACTTCAATATTTCAACTGCATACTTCCCTTGGTTAAGGAAGATCCACTCTGGTCTTTGCCAGACCTCAAGACCTAAGAAATAGTGCATTAGTCCAAGGTCTTTCATCTCAAATTTTGCAGTGAGATTCTTCTTACATTCAGTGATGAGAATTTCTTCTCCAGTTAAGAATAAGTCATCCACATACAGCAGCGATATAACAGGATCATCATTCATAACCTTGAAGTAAAGGTTAGAGTCATCTTTACTCTTGGTAAATCCCAAGATCATCAGAAAACTATCAATCCTTCTATACCAAGATCTAGGAGCTTGCTTCAATCCATATAGATCCTTTTTCAACTTGCAGACATGAGTCTTCATGTCTTCAACTTCAAATCCTTGAGGTTGTTCTATATACACTTCTTCTTCAATGATACCATTCAAGAAGGCAGTTTCCACGTCCATCTGGTGTAACTTACACTTCATCTTAGCTGCAAGGACTATGATGGTTCTGATTGAATTGTATCTGGCTATAGGTGCAAACATCTCTTCATAGTCAATGCCTTCCTTTTGAGAAAATCCATGAGCAACAAACCTTGCTTCATATTTCTCAATACTTACATCAACAACATGTTTTATTTTGAAAATCCATTTGGAAGATACCACATCCTTGCTCTTCAGTCTGGGAACTATTTCCCATACATAATTCTTTATGATGGATTGGTATTGTTCTGTCATGGCATCTGCTCAATATTTCTTTTGAATGGATTCTTCAAAGAAGGAAGGATCCTTCTCTAAGATATCACACATCAAATCCATATAACTGGAGAATGACTTTGATTTCTTCACTTGTCTCATGGTTCCTTCGAGGACACCATACTTCTCTCCATATTGAATAAGTTCCCTTACCTAGGTTGGCTTTCTCTTGTGGGAGATCAAAATCTGGGGAGGTTCTTGAGATTCTATTATGTCATGATATTCTATAATCTCCTCATCAGAGGAAGTTATGATTTCCCTCACTGGTTCTGCAACTCTAGGAGCTACAGGTTCCTCTTCATATACTTCTTCAAGATGGCATCTTATTGATTTCTTGAGTGTTACATATTCATCAAAGGTTACATCATTTATGATCTCAATATGATGGTAACATGGTATATAAACTTTGAAGGCCTTGGATACCTCACAGTATCCAACAAATATTCCCTTCTTTCCTGAAGGGTCCAACTTGGTTCTCTTGTCTTTTGGAATATGTACAAATACTGGGCAGCCAAATATTTTGAGATGGCTTACTTCTAGCTTCTTTCTGAAGAACATCTCTTCA
>SNQJ01S0192230.1:0-11520 GCA_010110895.2 Picea sitchensis
TTCTCATTTTGACTGTCTGAATACCATACTGTAATTGAGTTATCCCATTGATCCACACATACAAAATACAAAAACAAGTTTACCTTAAGTTACCAAGCATCTTTGATCCACAACCTCAAAGAGTTTCTTGGAGTGATAACAAATTGGCGTCATTTTCGGGGAAAGGAGATTGAAGCTCAGCTTCCTTGGGAGACGAAAATATCCATCTTTGATGATAGACAAAGTCTAGACATATTTTCGGTTGTAATCATCTATCTGACGACTCCATGAAGGATGGATTCAGTGGCAACTCCACAATATTCAAATGTCAAAGGCATTTGCAGCTTTTTTGGCTCGGAGGTTTGCACTTCTTGACTTATCAACAGTTCCTTGTTTCCCACATCTAGTTCCTTCTATAGATATTTGGGGAGATCATCTTCCAAGATTTGTAGAAAAGAAAGAAGACAATCCTTCAGATCATCTCATCAGATTTCATCAATGCATGGTTCAGTTAAATATTCATGATTAAGATGTTTATGTATTCGTTGGAAGGTGATGCTCACAAATGGTATAGATCTTTACCTTTTTCTAGTATATCTTCTTTAAAAAAAATTCATACAACATTTCATCATCGATGTGAAAGGTTTTTCTCTCAGGAATTTCTTCTTGAACATTGTTGTGAAGAATTTATGTTATATGATAAAGATGAAAGTTTTTCTGCTTCATCATCTTCTCATTATTGTACATCTAAAAAGTTAATTATTCCAATTACAAACCATACAGATCAAATGTCTATTAGTAAAATAGAACTTACAACCAATGTAGGTAGCCATCAAATTTCAGATTTACAGATCAAGGGAAATCACATCAGATATGGGGACAAAGATGAGGATCACATTTTTAAGTTAGTGTGTGACAGTACTAGATCTGCAACAAAGGCCGAGTTACCTACATTCAACATTGAGATCAGTGAGAGCAGCCAGCAGCTCCAGCAGTGCCAACAACATTTCAGTTCTCAGTTGAAACAACAAGAGTACCATTTTTCTCCTTATAAACATGTTTCAAATTATGGTGAGGAACAAAGTGATATTTTTCAAAATCTTTTTCAAAATCCTATTGCTGTTAACTCTATGCAAAAATTTTCATCTCTGCCATTAGGATTTGATAATGATTTTCCTATATTCGACCAATACAATGATAAGGAAGAAAATTTTGAGATTTATGAAGACTTTGTTACAACAGAAAATATTTCTCATGATGATCAAGAGATCAATGAACAACATTATGATAACCATAGTGATTCTTTTGTCATTATATCAAATGCATCTAATGACTTAGGTTGTCATGAAGATGAGATTGTCCCCTTCGAAAAACCTAAATATGATTATCGGATTGACACATTAGCAGGTGATAGTTTCAAATCTGTAGTAGATTTAAAAGGCAACCCTCAGTTTTTTGATTTGTAGACAAAGGCATATTTCAACAGTTATGAGGAGGAAGGTGAGGAGCAGAAAGTTTCGGATCAACAATTGAACTTTTATTTTCATTTGACAGAAGAAGAACAATCCACATTCAACATTGACATCAGTGAAGGAAACAAGCAATAGGACTTCAGTTTTCAGTTGGAACAACAACATAAAGAGGTATTTCTTTGTGGATTTGATGACCCTATTGCTAATTATTTGGAATCTATGAGCAACATATGTGTTAAAGTATTTTTGTCAGATGAAAGTTGGCTTTATCATCTGTTCAAAACACTTTTATGTTGGCTATACTTTCCATTATTTTTCGGGTCAAGACCAAGAACAGGTTCAGGAAACCAGATGTTATCATGGCTTCATTGGAAGCATGATGTCACACGATAAGCCAGTTTTACTAGTTAGGAGTAGGAATAGATAGGAGAATAAGTTCTTCATCTGAGCAAGTAGACTTTTTCAGTTTTTGGTTGTTGAATAAGCAGAGCAGGCTACAGGCAGGTTATAGATTTGTAGAGGATCGGTTATAAAAGTCATATGACCCCATGCCCAATGCTAAAGGCAAACAGATGAATCCATGCCCAATTATAAAGGAGACTGGAACTACTAGGTTCTTTGAAAAATCACAGGGAGGTCTCCATCCCCGTTGGAGCTAGATGTTAGCAATAAAAAATGCACTGGTATTTTTGGAGTGTCTTCTCAACTTTTATTCAATATACTCATTTCTAAAGTTTTCTAGCCAGTATTTTAACTTCCAAATCTTCATCAAAGCCATATGTGATCGTTTTCACTTGCATTTCAAAGCATCATCAATGCTTCCTAAACCCTAGTTTTTGTGGCTTCTTTATACTCTGAAATGAAATGTATATTTTATTTCTAAAATTCCTAAGCGAAAACTGATGTGTACACTTAAGCATTTTATTCCTAAACTATTCTAAA
This sequence comes from Picea sitchensis, assembly GCA_010110895.2. Classification (NCBI taxonomy): domain Eukaryota; kingdom Viridiplantae; phylum Streptophyta; class Pinopsida; order Pinales; family Pinaceae; genus Picea; species Picea sitchensis. Next base: position 2,394 of record SNQJ01S0192230.1, read on the forward strand.
ACCTAAGCCATATCACACCAAAACCATATACCAAATTCTTTTCTAAACACCAAGCTACACCAATCTCCTACATATCTCATCGATTCTATATGTTAAAGCCTCAGACTCAAATTACAATTTCAAGCCACAAAGCCAAGTCATCGGGTCAAACTCAGTCATAAGTCAAGACATGAGTTATGCCATAGTTTGAATTATGAATTAAGCTATAGAGTTAAGGTACCATCTACCAAGATCTCTAGTGCCACAAGATCATGATTTTAGGAGCAAATTTCAACATCTAGTTGTTTGCAGAGATTGGGGTGTCTCACGCTGAGCTAATAAGTTTGAACTCATAGGTGTTAAGATTCCAATCCTAACTCTATGTGCAGGTGTTCAATTGGTTATAGGTGTCATTTGTCAAACGTTGCAAGTGTATCATGCAGAGGTTTGCCAAATATAGGTGCAAGTGACCTATGATTGGGGATAAATCGCGTTCTGGGACATTTGACAGGTCAGAGAAATGCACATATATCAGACAAAGCAAAGATCTCCATCACATTAGGTGCATGTCATAAAGAGAATGCATTCATCAAATGCCATTTGGAACATAATGCCAGGTGTCCGATTGAAGAGTTGAAGTGTCAAGTGATTACAGATGTTGATTTGGGTACCATTTTCTCACAGAATTAGAGGTATATCAGGCCAAGATTGCAGGGTATCTATGTTTGTCTAGATATCCTATCCTCTGCATGTGAAAAAGGTGTTAATTGCCAGCTCTAAAATAATGGAAGGTTGTGTCGTATCAACGTGCTGACAAGACAAACAAGTTGTTGTTTCCAAGATACATGTGTTTGGAGAGCTTGCAGGTGTTCAAGAGGTTTCGACCCAAGTTTCAGCGCACATTCAAGGCAGTGGAGGAGTCAAGAGTGGTGCCAACAAAACATGATGCATACAAATGAAACATAAATTATTGAACATGCTTGGTAGTAGAGCAGAGAAACATATGATAATTCCCATGTAAAATGTACATGCTCTGTTTTCCTGCCATCAAATGTTAAGAGAAAGAATGTATCCAAACGCTCCATCTTGTCTGGAGTATGCTCGCAGTTGGCAACATCAAGAACAACACTGAGTTAAGTGTCAAGACCTTGGTCTAGTGCTCCTTCTAAATGGCTATGGTCTGTCATCTGCATTGAGATCGTACTGTCCTCCATCACCCAATGAGAACCAGATGGCAAGTTTAATAACTTTCACCGGCATAGGAGGCATAGCTACAACCAATTAGCCAGTGAAAAGAAGAGATTTCACCGGCTAATTAGCAAATTCTAAGGTGGAATAGCTGGTGAAACTGCAGAGAAGGAATTTTGGGGATTTAGAGCTCAGACAGAGCGATTTTTGGGTGATTTAAAAGATAAGATGGCATCAAATAATTAATAACCCAATTATGAAATATTTAGTTTGAATATTTTGTGGATATATATGAGGTAAATGCTCACATGGTCAACTAAGACTTTTCTCACAGCTGGTGAAAGATTTCAGTTACTGAAGACATGTGTCTTTCCCATCATCGACACATCAGAGACACAACAAATGAAGAAGACCAGATGTCAGAGACAATTTTTGAAAACAGTTCGATCTAAAGGAACTAGATTTAGTTATCTTATTGTATTAGTTTTGTACTCTGTTTTCTATATTTAGAAATCCATATCCATTTTCAAGGATCTGAGATCTGTTGTAAAGGTTATAAATATCTATCATTTTGATAGAGACAAGGTTTGATTCTGGATACAGAAATATACTATATTGTAAACAGGCTTTTTGATATGATAATACAAATCACATTTCTCTCTCTCTATTGATACCAGATTCTCATCTTTCCTTCTATACTCTTATTCAAGTTGTTTTAACTGTAGAATGAATGTCATCTCATCAGTTAGTTCATAACTTGATTAATAGTTTCTTATCATTGTTTATTAAACCCTACATTTTGTATTTGGTTTATAAACACTGCTTTCTCACCCACTTTAAAGCTATCATCTGATTATTCATCCTTGAGAGCACTGGTTCATTTGTTTCTCATTTTGACTGTCTGAATACCATACTGTAATTGAGTTATCCCATTGATCCACACATACAAAATACAAAAACAAGTTTACCTTAAGTTACCAAGCATCTTTGATCCACAACCTCAAAGAGTTTCTTGGAGTGANCATCATCGACACATCAGAGACACAACAAATGAAGAAGACCAGATGTCAGAGACAATTTTTGAAAACAGTTCGATCTAAAGGAACTAGATTTAGTTATCTTATTGTATTAGTTTTGTACTCTGTTTTCTATATTTAGAAATCCATATCCATTTTCAAGGATCTGAGATCTGTTGTAAAGGTTATAAATATCTATCATTTTGATAGAGACAAGGTTTGATTCTGGATACAGAAATATACTATATTGTAAACAGGCTTTTTGATATGATAATACAAATCACATTTCTCTCTCTCTATTGATACCAGATTCTCATCTTTCCTTCTATACTCTTATTCAAGTTGTTTTAACTGTAGAATGAATGTCATCTCATCAGTTAGTTCATAACTTGATTAATAGTTTCTTATCATTGTTTATTAAACCCTACATTTTGTATTTGGTTTATAAACACTGCTTTCTCACCCACTTTAAAGCTATCATCTGATTATTCATCCTTGAGAGCACTGGTTCATTTGTTTCTCATTTTGACTGTCTGAATACCATACTGTAATTGAGTTATCCCATTGATCCACACATACAAAATACAAAAACAAGTTTACCTTAAGTTACCAAGCATCTTTGATCCACAACCTCAAAGAGTTTCTTGGAGTGAAATCTCTACAATATTAGCTGGTACATGATGTTCTGTTTCGAAAGAAATATGATCTAGCACTACTTCGGTGCCTTGAAAAAAAATATGCTAATAAAGTCCTTAAATATATGCACGATGGAACAATAGGAGGCCATTTTTTAGGAGACACAATAACTCACAAGATATTGAGAGATGGATACTACTAGCCTACACTGTTCAAATATACCCATGCATATTCACGAAGCTGCAAAGCATGGCAGAAAGTTGTAGGAAGAGAGTATAAACTTATTGTCCTGCTCCAACCTATTTTTTTTGAAGATCCCTTCGAACAATGGTGGTTGGACATCATTTGTTAGATTAATCCTCATTCCTCCAAACAACACATGTATATCCTAACTGCTATTGATTATTTTATGTGATGGACTGAAGCAATACCTATGATCAAGATGAATGAAGGAGTAGTGATTAATTTCCTTGAACATACATTATCACAAGGTTCAGGGTACCCAACTCTCTCATGTTTGAAAATGAAACTTATTTTTCATCATTGAAGTTATCTGAGTTTGCTTTGGAAAATGGAATTACTTTTAAGTACTCAACCAACTACTATCCTCAAGGAAATGGTTTGGATGAATCCACAAAAAAGAACCTAATATGGATCCTGTTGGCACAAGGGCAGACCCAGGGTTCAGTTCTAACAACGCACCAACAAGATCTAACTACTGGCCCTTTCAGCAACACCTGCAAAGCAGATGAAGTCTCACCTGAAGTAGCTATAGGGGGTTGTAGGACACAGGTGTGTACAACCAGAGGAAATGCAAAGAGGATCTAGGGAAACACTCTCACACAAATCTAGTTATTCTTTATCTTTGTTAAGATTACCACACAAACTATATCTCAGATCTAACACAATATTGCATTAACAATATATCAGAGATTAGAAAAACACAACATCAAGCATACACAACAACAAGATATATGTGGTTCACTCTCTCCCTAGGGCTACATCCACAAAACCACGCTTTATAATATATTAGATGAAAGCATACAATTCTATATGCACTCTTAGCTTGCATATCTCTCTCTTTCTTTCTCTTCTCCTCTCCCCTCCCTACACACCCAGCTGCAGGGTTGATCTTCGCACCTAGCTGAAGATCTTACAATACAGACTTCTCTCACCACACAATAATTATCTCTCGACAATAACAAAAATCACTCATCATACATAATCTCAAACCCATCCCAGGTCCTCTTGACCTTTATTTATACATTACAATGACTCTTGGACATCCTTAGGCTGAAACCTAGGTGTCAAAACCCTAAATACCAAAACCCTAGGTGTTTAAAACCCTAGGTCAACTTGACCCACGTTTTCAGGGCTTCACCAACTTGTCTTTCCTTCTTTCTTGTGAGGTGCTCCAAATAATCTATTGGTGGATTTTTTTTCTTGCTAAGTAGTCCACAATCCATCTTCCTTGCTGATCTATCTTCCTCGATCTCCCCATCCAACGACTTGTTTTCTCTTACTTCACTCCGTCTTTTCTTCTCTTTTGGTCACTTTGACCCAATCTCAGTCAACTTGTCTTCTGCGCAGTTCACACTGCACACTTCTTTCCTTAATATTCACAACCTTCCATAACCAAGGGCCAATAGATCCTCAATTGACCCATAGTTGATCACCATATAAATTGGCACAATGATCTACAAAATTCCCTCTGGAATGATCACGTCACTCTTAAGGCCTCTATAGGGAATTCTCCTTATTTCCTTTTCTATGGGAAATAATCTATTTTACCTTTGAGCATATATCTTACTTCCCTACAACTCACCCAACAATCTTGAGGAAGAGAATCTCCCATCATCCAACGATGTATCAATACCTTGTTGAACCTAGAAGAAAATTGTGTCGAGGCTAAAATGAAATTTGAAACTCATCAACAAACCGTTAAGCACTAGTTTGATGATAAATCTATCGTTGAGAAAGAATTCCAAGTTGGGGATTTGGTCCTCAAATGGGACAAGACACATGAAGATAGAGGGAAGTGTTTGAAATTCCAACAATTATGGCTTGGGCCCTACATTATCAATGAAAATATTGGGCAAGGTCTTTATTAGTTACAAAATATTCAAGGGGAAGATGACCTCCTCCCCCTTAATGGCCATATTCTCAAGAACTAAATTAGCTAGCCTACATAACAACTCCTCCCTTGTATATAAATAAAATTTCGTTTTTCACTTTTTATTTCCCGCTCAGCTTTTACTTTGTTTTTTAACATTTTCTAGTTTGTTCGATTTTCAGATTTTTGTTTTTCTTCTTAAAAAAATGCAACCTAGGGTTTCTCAAATATTTGATAGCTTAGTCCTGAATACACTTCTAAATTGTAGCACATTTGGTGCCAATGTCCTAATAAATATATGATCTGGTTTTCAGACACATCCCATCTTAATTGTATAGCTTTGTTACGAATCACTACAAGTCAGATCCAGTAGAGGAAAATAACTCATCAGTATACGAGAATCATACATATTATATGACAAAGCAAGGAACTAAGGAACCTACCTAAGAACATATCTGTATATTGTTTGGACTAAAAGGAAATGGTTTGGGAAGAGACATATGTAGTATTCTAGAGAATGTTACTCAGGGAGTTCTCTCATCTATAATCAAGTTAGAAAATCTCACTATCACATGTGTCGTCCCTAGTGCCTTTAAAGAAAAAACTGGAATGGCTCCATCCACCTCTCTTTAATTGAAAGAGAAATAGATTTTAAAAGGAAAATGCTTGGGGAAAGTCATTCAAGATCACATGGGACATGCACGTATATTTGTTGGGGCTATGGATGCTCACTGGCAGTGGAGCAAGGCCTGTGACATTGTGGTGACTCTGTCGGGGCCATGGAACCTCACTGGAAACAAAGTGGCACCATAGAAATGCATTGCAAATTGCATTCTTAGTAGTCCCGATGTTTTGTTTCCCTGTAATACTACTTATGACTCCCCCTAGGTCATTTATTATATGAATAAGAAATCATTAAAAGATAATCTCTTTTGAGGCATGGTCCTAACCTCCCCTTTGTATCATCCAAATGTTGTCACATTAGAACTTGAGCTATGGGACCTATTATTTCTCTCTAGGGATATGCATGATAATTCATTTCCCCCCAAAATATGTGCGTGGATACTATTTTATAGAGATTCAAGGCTTCAACCAATATGTCACCATTTATTGTGCCAGACACTACAAACCTCCATTTTCTTGAAATCTATTTGAAAAATACTTTGAGGAAAATGGGGCCCCTTATATTTTTTGACTTTGAAAATATCCTCCAAGAGTTTCTTCATCTTTCTCTAAATCTTGTTCCCCAAGCTTCACTTTTCTTAAGTTTGCATCTTTTAAATTGGGAACACTTGGAAAATTTCAAATTAAGTTTTTTTTGGATTTTAGGAAAAGTTGATGAAAAATTATCCAATATACATTGGAGGAGTTACGACCTTCAACTCCTATGATGTACATCAAATGAGTTATCCCTAAGTCCACCAATAATATTTAATGATTTCTTTCTTTTCGAGCCGATTGGACTTTCCATCTCCCAACTTGCTCGCAACTCCTTCGATGAAATCCAAGGAGTTAGTGTCAACTCCTTCGATTTCATTGGAGGAGTTGTTTCAAAATTCTCTGACTGACTATGACATATTTCATGCTAAGTCCTCCAATGCACATCAAAGGACTTCCCACAAAGTCCTCTGATGTACATAGGAGAATTTAGCAACAACTTCACCGATTTTTAATATTGACACCAACCCACATTTATCATGAATTTCACCAAAACTTATAGATACAAATGCTCGCCCTTGAACCTTATCGTTTCAATTTTTTTTGAGAAAGGGTAAGAAGCACAAAGTAGAAGAGAACTTATCTTGAATATTATTCTCCCTCCACCAGCCATCGGTCTCCATGTGCCAACCAATTGACAGGTAATCCCTACCACTGCCAATTTCTCTTTATTTAGCTAGGGTTAGGTTTGATTAATTTTGTTTGTATTATTATTTTATGCCCTAGAAATATGGTCCATTTCTCCCAAAATCCTTAGATTGTTAACCCTCGACTTCTCCCTGCAAATTAACTTCACTCCACCGATTTTTTTTTAACCCACGGGGCATTGCCTCTTCTATCTTAGGGAAGAGGTTTCCAAAGTACCCTTTTCCACAGTCACACTTACAAAACTCTCCCACACCCATGACCTTTCAAAACCCATAGTCTCGATTAGGGCTTGTGCACCCATGACTTAACACAAATATGATGCGATGCTTTGGCCATCAGGGGGTTGTGTCTCGATATTTAGTCATCGAAATCCATTTCTGTAGTTATCAACACAGTTCATACTAACCTACCTGAATTAGATTTTGAGCACTCAACACACTTACTTCTAACTCCTCCAATACATCAGAGAAGTTCACACCAACTTCTTCGATGTATCGGAGGATTTTAGCCCAAATCTATTGCTCATCCTCAACTTCACCTATTCATCAGAAGTATTGACAACAACTTGTCCAATCCCATTGGAGAATTTTCTATAAACCTGCCCAATATCATCGGAGCCTTTATTGTTAACCCTATCAATGGCCTTCGAGAGAGTTGTTTCGATCTCCTCCAATTTACATCGGAGAAGCTGACATTAACTGTTTCGATTTGACTTTTTAGCATATTTTAAGCCTTTTTCTTGCCTGACTTCTACCAGATTTACCTCTATGACTTCTATCATTTTATTGTCTTTTGATGATGATCTCCCACTAAGCATAACTCAAGTGAGTCCTCGAGTATTTCAAGATACTTAGTTTAAATTTTTGTATCATTTATGATCTTAGTCTTCACACTAATCCCACCTTTTGTTTGCAGGTTCAGATATGGCTCCAAAAAAAGAAGCAAGTAAGGCATTGGTCACCGAGGCCTTTGGTAGTGGTCGATAGATCCAAGACAAACCAGATGTGGTCAGAGCCACATATGATGACACCTACGAACTCTTGCAAAATGGAGAGAAATCAAGTGGGTGATGTGTATTGCATGTTTAATAAATCAAATTTCCCCACCAAGGACGAAGACCAAGATGATATAAAAATATTCAAAAATATTCATAGATATGGAATATTCAGAGTCACAATCCATGCTCCTATCTTCCCTTGTGACAATTCCATTATTTGGATCATAAATCATGATGATTTGGGAAATATATGTGTTCGTAATGCCAAGGGGGAACCCATAGCATAATTTTGACCCAAGGACTTGGTAAAATGTTATCACCTCGACAAAGGAGAGAAAAAGATAGAAAGTAGGATTCTTGATGAGTTTTAGTAAACAACTAAAGAACTATGCCCCAAGTGGTACAAACTTGACAAACAATATAAGAACAGACCCAAGGGAGGCTACCCCACAATTTCCTTGAGGAGACCCTATCAATATATGGTGGCTATGTTGTGCTAGATGTATGGTGAACTAGATGCATCCCAATTATCCCTATCATACATGTCATTGATCTATTATTGTGCAGATAAGGAACTTTCATTCAATTGGGATGACATTTTATCATCACATCTGACAGTAGCTCACACCACGGTCACATAAGCTCGGCCCGAGACCTTCCCAAGCTTCCATACCTCTTAGACATTATGTGTGTATCCCATCAGTATACAAGGGTGGGATGGATATGGAATCCCTCGGACCCAACAATCCACATATACTGAAAATTTCTCTGGGAGCACAAGTATTGAACATAATATCAAAAGATATGTGAGAATTTCTTGGCTCCTTTGTACAAATTGATATTTGTCACAATGCCCCCATGCTTGAATGATAAGGTGATAGTCGTCATAAGAAGAATCGAGGATTGGTATCTCATGGAACATGACACTTATATATGGGTGTTTGGCACTATGAAGCTCCCTCATCTTCTTCCTTGGTTCGTTCCAGACAAGTTATTACTCCAGGAAATACCATATCAAAATATAATCCAGTAGGAGGGATATTGTACGGGGGTAAGAAAGTGATATGGCCACCACTACTATGGTATGACTGCACCTAATTCTTCTCAAATAACAAGAAATCACAACAAGAGGTAAACACCCTATTGTCTTATCATTTTGGAGAAGAGAAGTTCACAAGGAATGACCCTAAGGGGGTTGTAAAATATTATTTCAAAAAAATGCGACTCCCCTAGGAATACACAATAGAGACTTGGGATGGGGAAAAAGTACATTGCAGTGCACAAACCTATGATGACGTTATATTCTAGAGATGTGGTCAACTCATGGGAAGG
>SNQJ01S0192231.1:5345-17815 GCA_010110895.2 Picea sitchensis
CAAAAGAAATGAAGGTAATATCCTCCAACTAATGCTAGGACTACAACTAAGCAAGCTACTCTTTTAATTATTGACTCCAACCATAATCCTTTATGGCTAGATGAGGACGTTGTTTTATCTAATAGCTACAAAAGAAGCTTTGAAGGCCTAATTGAGAATTTGTTTGGTATTGAGTTGGTCAAGCTCTGCAGCTTTCAAGACCTAATAATTTGCAATGGATTAATGAAGTGGTCAAACTCCAACCACATGACATGTATTCATGGGCTAGGTAGTAGTGTTGTAGATTATGTGATATCTGATATCCCCATTTCCAACCAAATAACAACTTTTGACCTTTTAAATGACCATGAGCCTGACTCTGATCATAAACCTTTAACCCTAACTCTAAAATTTTCAATGCATAGGAGCACCATTGAAGAAAATTTTGATAATCAAAGGAATTTGCGCTTTAAAAAAAGTAAAGTTGACATTTTCTTAAAGGATTTAAATAGTAAATTAAACCTCCTAACTTATAAGGACAACATTAAAGAACTCTATCAGAATTTTACAACTACCCTTTCCACTTCTATTAACAAGTTCTCTTTCGAGGTGTCCTATAAAAAGAATAATAGAACGACCAACCCTTGGTATGATAAAGAATGTAAAATTGCTAGGAAATCCATTAGGGATGCTTCTAATTAGCCTTTAAAACTCGATAAGATCAATACATACAAATCCCTAATTAAAAGGAAAAAATGATATTATATCAATAAAAGGCAAGAAAAACTTTCACAACTATACAAGTTGGATCCTAAGAAGTTCTGGAGCCAAATTCTAAAATGCAATACTAAAGAAAGTAATAGGATTCCCTTAAGGGACTGGGATTACTACCTTAAAAGTATTTATGATTTCCCTAATGCCATGGACACCATTCCTTTTGTCCCTACAAAGGAAGAAGTTTTTTATTTAGATGACATAGAGTTCGGAGTTAAGTGGCTCGCAAATGGAAAAGCTAAGGACATTGAAGGCTACCAAGCTGAAATTTTTAAAATCAGATGGTCAATCCTTATCCCTCACATACACAAGCTCTTCAATTTAGCAGTCAAGCAGGGCTTCCCTAAACCTTGGATGCAAATCCTCATTGTTCCTACTTTTAAAAATGGGATAGAAACATTCCCTCTAATTATAGGACCATAATGATTAGCCCGATTTTAGCCAAGCTTTATGGAATTATTTTGGAAAATAAGATTATCCTTTGGCTAGAATTTCATGGTAAAAGAGCTAAAGGCCAGTCTAGGTTTAGGAGATATCATTCAACTGTGGACCATCTTGTTACCTTTAGGATCATTGCAGAGGAGTTCCGCAATACTAAAACCAATTTTATTGGTTGTTTTGTTGACTTTAGAAAAGCTTTTGACATGGTTCCTAGGAAAAACCTTTGGAATAGGTTGGAACAGATTAAAGTGCCTCTCAAGTTGAGGGTTGTTGCAATAAGGATGGATGAGAATGTTATTGCTAAGTTTAAAAACACTAAGGGTTGGTCAAAAGAGATTAACTGCAATATTAGAGTCAAACAAGGTTGTCCCTTGTCCCCTACCCTTTTTGGCATATACATTGACAAGTTAGAAGAATGCTTGGAAAAAGCAGGTTGTGTCAGCCCTACTCTCACTGGTATAGTCATCAATATTCTTCTTTATGCCGATGATATCGTTCTTATGGAAATGAGTCCCTGTGATCTTGAAAACCAACTAAGAATCCTCAAGGATTTTTTTCTCCAATATGGGTATGACTGTTAATACTGATAAGACTAAGGTCATGATTATTAAATCCAATAAGATCCCTTATGATACCTTTTTATATGACAACAACAACTTGGAGGAAGTGACTTCATACAAATATCTTGGAATTGATATTCACCACAAACTCAATTGGATTTATAGCATTGAGAAAAGGATTATTGGGGGATGAAAAACTTATTATGGTCTTGAAAACAATTGTAAATCAGCTGATCTTTGGAGTTGGGATAAGAAGAAACTCCTCTTTGAGACTCTTGTTACACCTGTTATTCTTTATGGATGTGAAGTATAGGGCTGTAGTATCTCTCGTGAATCCTGGAGAAAGATAGAGAAAATACAAAAGAATTTTATAACGTATAATCTCAAAATTAAAGGAAATATGCCCTATCCCATCTTCCTCTTATTAACAAGCCTCTCCCCCATTGAGAGCATGGCTATGACTAGATACCTAATGTATAAGAACAAGTTAAACAACATGGAAGAGAAGAGGCTACCTAAAATTGCTTCAAAATCAAGTCATAACCACCATCGACTCAAGCGAGGATGGCATAAAGATGCCCAGTCTTGGCTAAACTATTGGGGAATCATGGAAGAAACCATTTTTCAGAATAAAGATACTACTAAAAAAAATGTCAAATCAAAATTTAAGGAGAAAATGTGGTGTGATAAAGAGTTAGAGGAAAAAACAAAATTAAGCTATTATAAATATGTAATCAACCCTAATCTAGAAGATCAAAATTATCTATCTGTTTTGCCAAGTGTAAAGGAAAACATAAGCATTGCTAGGATCAGAACAAATTCTCAGGAGCTCCATAGTGAAACTGGGCATTGGTTAATTCCTAAAATGACATGGGATGAAAGAGTGTGTCACCTTTGTGACACTAAGAAGGTTGAAGATGAAAAGCACTTTCTCTTAGATTGTCCATCCTATACCCATATTAGAACTCATTTTCAAAATATTTATCACACTACCAACCTTCCTAACCTCTTAACTCAACAAAAGTATGGTGATCTTGGAAAGTTTCTCTTAATGTTTTTCGAGCACAGAAACAAAATTATAAAGAATCGCAAGTAATCACTTACCCTCTTAAGGTCCGATAAACCAATTCGGTCTTAGTAAACGTTAATCATCATCATCATCATAAAATTTAATGAAATTAAATAATTTATTATTACAAAAGATAATAAATAAATTTGAAATATAATTTTTTTGTGATTAGAAAAATAATATTAATTTTTTTATTATTTTGTTATTTCATATATACATATATACATATATAAAATTTAAAAATGATAAACATTGATATATATATGAAAAAAAATATATATTAGTTTTTTATCATCTATTAAGTGTGACAAGGCATAAGGTCTTAGAGTTAGATAATAACAACACATTTAAATAATAATTAAATAATAATAATAAAGAAAAAAAAAGTCCTCTTGTTTAATAAAAATAAAGCCATCTTATTGTTTTAATTTTATTATTGTTTTAGTTTTATTAGATTTTTAAATATCAATATATTTATATTTTGTATTTAATTTTATTAAATAAAAATTTAAATTGTTTTTATTCTTTTAATTATAAATATTTTATTACAAATTTTAATTATTAATGTTTTAAATATTCACAGAGCTAGATATAACGACTTTAAAGATGGATGAAGTTTAATGGAAAAATTCATTTTAGAACTATTTTTAAAAGAAATTGAAATATATTAGATATGAGATATATAATAAGGGTCTAGCATATTTGTAAATGAAGATATTATTCTAGTAGATCAAATTGAATTAAGGAAGGAGGCTGAAAAGGTAAAGTAAGCTAGAAAGGAAAGAAAATGAGAAATAATTAGGAACATAAAAGTTATTATTAGACATTAAGACCAAACAAATAATAATAAATAGTTATTTGTTTGGTCTCTAGAGCCTAACTCTAGCACCTCTCGCAATTCGCAGCTTCGCGAGTTGAAGTGTTGATTCTGTAACATTCCTCTCGTTTACTCACGACATCAAGCCTCACATAACAAGTGCAATTTTTTAATTTTTTTTTTGTGTGTGCGTGTAGGAAGGTAAACATGACATTATACTCAATAACGCAACACGACGACGAACACCACACAAGAAAATCACGCAACAACAACATGACAACCTAACAAGAATAAGAATGACTACCCGCCCATCCTACCCTGCAATGGTTAGGACCTCCAGGACACATAAGCAACGCTCAAGCCCAGGTTCCCATCGATTTTCACCATTTAAGGTCTCAAGGCTGGTGACTGTTCTAAGGAACAAGGAGGTGTCTACATCCCGCCTGACACAATCAAGGCCAAAACTAAACATGCTAAGACAACAACATCAACAATGATCTATGCGCGGTAGTGTTCTATGAATCAGTCACACATCACATAAATCCCAAGGTGCAAGAGAATTTGATTACTAAATCCATCATAAAACGACATAAGTCCGTGCACAATGTAATCAACTTTATTTTATTTTCAAGGTGCAATGGCAGACATCTACTTTACGTCAAGGCACAGGATTAATCCATCATTAATTTCAACTATAAACCCTTTTAGTGGCAGATGAAGTAGCTACCCCCAAGGCCATCCATACATATCATGGTGCAAAATAAATATTACTTAATTCATGGAGCAAGGTAATCAAATTACATAATCAGTTTCACATCCTAAAATTTCACGGTGCACAATTTCTATTATAAACTTACAATTCGATCATACGTCAACATCTCCTAAAGGCGCAAGAGTAACCTACTTGATTTTTTTTAAAGCGCTAATAGAACGATTACATAATCAACCATGCTTCTCATTTATTCATGACGAAATACAACTATCAAACTAATTCAAGGTGCAAGTGAATTAAGAGCTACATAACCATGACTCCAACAATTCTCCATTCAAACTTTAATCACTATACATTCCAGTTGGGCAATTCTAATTTTATCCAAATCTCAATCTACTAGCCATTAATGTTAATTGAAACATTACTAAATAAAGTAGCTTGCTATTATTAAACACTAACTAAAATAAAGTGGATTTCTATTATGAAACATTAACTAAAATAAAGGAGATGGCTCTTATTAAACTAGTAGATTGCTATTGCTTTTATTGCTATTATTAAATAAATCTCAATCTATCATCTAATTCTAAATTCATCCAACTAGCCATTAAACTTGATACATTAGTAAAAATCTTAAAGTAGAATGCTACTATTAAATAACCAATAAGGCAATAACAAGACTTTTAACGTAAAGCCAACATCAAGGCATTTAATAACACGGCTTTTAATATCAATTAACCTGGCGTTAGCATGAAGCAATAATAAGACGTTTAAAATAAATAATAAAGCAATGATAAGGCATTTAAGGAGAAGGTTGTAAGAATTAACAATCGCTACTTTAATACACAAGTGACAGTTGGCATCCAAGTAAAATTGAATAGTGCATTAGTTAAATAATGTCATTCCTAAAGGCATGAGGTGGTTGTCAGAACTATGGAGCCAAATAACTTGCCTTTAGGTAAGGGCAAGGAAAACGCAAACATCAAGGGGCAACTTGCAGTGCCACACATCCGCCTACAAAGGCTATACTAGGGACCAACGAGAATCCTTTAACAACAACCCAACTACATTTTAAAGGCACCAAGGGGGTCATAACAACAACGAACTCTGCCACGTTTTAGGGAAAGGGTCCTGGTCAGATTTACAGCAGAATTAGTCAAGTTTTACAGGGAAATCGTGGTCATCCCTTTGGGCAATTCATGGTTTTGTTTTCAGGCAGTCAGTGGGGAGTAACACCCGCGTGACAGTACAGTCGTGGGCATAAATTTGGTGGTAAAAAAAACGTGGTGTAATCGCTAGAATCAATAGACTATCAGTCGCTGCCCATATGATATCAGTTGATCAGTTAGTAAGATCGTTGGTCACATGCTTCATTCTGCCAATAATAAATCACCGTTCAACATATGCTATCGATATGAGAAGGTTATTTATTAACGCCTAAAAAAATGGTTATCTAATATGATTTATATACTGGAATCGTGGTAAAAAGGAGATTGAAATCGTTGTCTATTCAATACATTAATTCATTGTCTATTAAGCTCGCTATCAACCACAACAGGCCATCCATGAACATAGGTTACACCCCCAATTACACCGTGAAACCACCTCCGACGACACAAATTAAACGCTACCCATTAATTCAGTAACTACACAAGCATACAAGTAACTCGTGGGTGGCTACAAAGTAATTCTCACGCATTCAAGGAAAACTTCTACTGTCTTTCCAGTGTAAATAAAAAAAAATGACAGTGTGTAGATTTAAGACATGGTAACTCCGTGATTAAGATTGTTGGTCTACTGGTCACAATCGAAAATAAATCGTTGAGTTTTAACAATCAAATTACAGAGGTTAAAACATCTAACAAATTAAAGCGTTGGGATTAACCCTTCAATAAATGCTCTGAAGTAAAAAAATTCTTAACCAACACACTCTGGCAGTCTAGAATGAGGGGCGTGTAGCTTGTCAAGCACCGGGCAATCAAATCAACTGGACCGAAAATTAAATAAAAAGGGTTTGTTGTGCATAATCGCCCTTAAGTCAATGAAGTGCAGCCGAAGGAGGGGAAATCACCAGACAACATATGAGATATAAAAACTAATGCAGAAATGTCCAACAAGAAGTAAATGGAGGTAAAAATCGAGATAACAATGAGATATCAATGCCGAGTTGAAAAAAAACTTTGTCATCAATCAACCTTGCTGGGTTATTTCAATGCATCAGGGCACAAGACAACATTCAGCCAGGTCAACAATAGAGTAGATGGTTAATAGGTTCGTCCTTCGCTCATCATCCTCGCACAGGAAAGTAGGGCGTTGAGATCCATAGGTCTTTTAACACTAAGGAAACGACCGTAGATCAGGCTCCTGGCTGACTACTCAGGCGAGGACTGAGGAGATAAGGACGAAAGGAAACCAACATTAAGGACACAATCTATTGCTGCCAGGTGGTCAAGACTGCGGGAAAACAAGGCCATAAGAGCCGACAACCAAGGAGCTAGGCTAAGAAAATTTCAACTATCAATCTAAACACCCAATCTACATACATAATCAACATGCAGATCCAATCATAAAACCTACAACAATCTACTATTCAAATGAAGAAAGTGTACTGTTGCCTTCTTGCCCGCTCTGAGTGACGTCTGCCCGCTCTGAGTGACGTCTGCATGCTGACCGTCGAGACTTCACCGGTACCTCCCAGCCAATGCTAGGGTTACTCTTCTTCCCCCTTAGCCCCCTAAGCCGCAAAGGGGCCATGCACACTATCCAGAGATTTCATCTAGCTCCAGGCTCACCTCGCAAGGCTGAGTTACCACTCCTCTCTGAGTTGGGTATCCCAACTCCCACAAGTAAATCAATTAAGTAGATATTTCTGCAGCGTAACGTTATGCAAACAGAATATGATCCTTCATCCTTCTCCTTCCTTCAATTTATAGAGTTTCAAACTTCTTTTCTTTCCTAAAATCTCATTTAATTAGAGTTTTAAAAATAAATTTCAAGAAATTCTTCTTCATACAAGTGTCACCCATCCCCTTCTTTCCTCCATTATTTAATTTCTTTAATTGATTAATTATCTTATTTCCCTCACCAACCTAGAGTTACTCCTAGAATGACTCCTAGGTGTCCCCAATTTCCCTTACAGGTTTTAAAGGCTTTCCCTATTATGAAATTGCTAATTCCGTTAAAAATTAGAAAGCTCTTAATGGTAGATTCTTTACTAAGTTGACTTTCTGCTTTTTCCCTCAAGTTCTCCTTTTTCCCTTTTTATGTTGCCTCTTTTCCCTAGTTTCCTATTTTTTTTATTTTCCCTCTTTCCCCTTTTTACTTAGAACTCAAAAAGGCAGGTGTGAAAATTAACCCTTTTTCCCTTTTCTTATTTAATTAGTATACTTTAATTTATTAAGGTAATAAAACAATTAATTCCCTTTTTAAATTTTAATCCAACATAATTCTACTTTTTTATGAATAAATTAAATTTCTCACTACCTTCATGTTACAAGATTTAACGAAGATCATAATCATTATTTAAGTTGTTTTTTATTTTTATTACTATTTTTTTTTCCTAGAAGACAAAATTTTACCACTAGCGTAATTTAGACTTAGGCTTTAAATTTCGTATGGGGCGACATTTAAGTAGGGAAATTGTTTTAAAAATTACTTAACATGTTTTTTGTATTAGGGCCATCTAGGTTCATCCCTCTATCATCAACAACACGATGTGCCCTTTAGAATGCACTAGGTGCTCCAAGGGTGCCACTTGCCTCATCTGTTCCTTCGCACGACATGCGCTTCAGGACGCACTACGTGCTCCAAGGGTGCCACTCGCCTCTTGATTGATTTGGTAGACATCAATAACCCCTGGAGTCAACACTCTGCCAGGTGATCTTGTGGGAGACTGTAAAAACCTCTCGTTCATCACAACATCAACCTCTCATAACAAGTGCAAAACTCTTTTGTGTGTGTGAGTGTGTACAAGGGTAATAAAGACATTATACTCCGCGTCACAACACGACGACGAACATGACACATGCAACTGCAACAACAACATAATGACCTAAGACACACATCAAACATTTGTAATTAATGAACGACAATCAACCGATAAAAATAATACTGACTACCCGCCCGTCCTGCCCTCCAATGGTTAGGACCTGCAAGACACATAAGCAACGCTCAAGCCCAGGTTCCCATCGATTTTGACCATTTAAGGTCTCAGGGCTGGCGATTGTTCTAAGGAAGAAGGAGGCACCTACATCCCACCCGACACAAGCAGACCAAAACTCAATATGCTAAGTCAACTGCATCAAAGTTGATCAATGTGCGATAGTGTTCTATGAATCAATCACACATCGCAGAAATTCCAAGGTGCAAGAGAAATAATCACTAAATCCATCATAAAACGACATAAGTTGTTCACAATTCTATAATAAATTTACAATTCGATCATAAGTCAGCATCTCCTAAAGGCGCACAAGTAACCTACTTGATTTTAAAAGTGCTAAGAAAACAATTACATAATCTACCCTGGTTCTCATTTACTCATGATGCAATGCAACTATCAAATTAATTCAAGGCGCAAGTGAATTAAGAGCTACCTAACCATGAATCCAACATTCTCCAATCAAAATTTAATCATTACATTCCAATTGGGCATTAAAATTTATCCCAATCTCAACCTACTAGTTATTAACATTAATTGAAACATTACTTAAATAAAGTAGATTGCTAGAATTAAAGACTAACTAACACAAGTAGCTTGTTGTTGGTGTGGTAGCATTGGTAACATATATCTAATTTGGTTTTAAATAAGCTTACTTCCTTCTACATTAACATATACTATCCTATGTACATATGAAAAAGGGGAGCATCCTTGAAGGGAAAAATAAATGAAATATTTTTTTAGATAATGACCATTTAACTATCCTCAATATAAACATCAGATAGTAGGATAACAAGGTAACATTATTCTAAGCATAAAACAAAAATATGATTATGAAAGAGATGAGATGTACATCGCTTTCATCTAAAGTTTCCTTATCAAATTAAAATTGACATGAAATTGAACCATAACTTTTGAGAGCTCAAATGCTCTTGATTTATGTTCTTTGTAGTCATGGAGAAAGAGGTTTCATATAATTGAGTCGATGCTACTAAATTTTAGGCATAAAATGGTCTAAGTACTAATGTGAATCAAGTCATTCACCCGATCTATGTCCAACATAGAATTCCCCAATTAAGATTCTTCCACATTATCTCAAGAGCCAAATAGGAGTTGAGCAACTACGAATGGTCCAATGTTGACGTGGATTCTGATATTCAATTAAAAATAAAATATAAAAACTGAAAATGCAGGGATTCTAATATTCGTTTTAAAATAACAAATTTAAAACTGAAAGTGTAGGGATTCTAATATTTGTTTTTAAAATAAAAATTTAACATTGAAAGTGCAGGGATTCTAGTATTTATTTCAAAATAAAAATTTAAAGATTGAAAGCGCAAGGATTCTAATATTCGTTTTAAAAAAAAAAAATTAAAAACTGAAAATGCAGGGATTTAAATATTCATTTTAAAATAAAAATTAAAAATTGAAGACGTAGGGAGCCAAGGTTAATCTTAACAGTTGCCATTTTCAAAACTGAATGCAAAATCACCTGTCATTCCCTTGGCCATTTCTATTAACCAATGGAAATTTACTTCCCGCACTGTCACTTCGTCATAATAAATTTACTACCATAAGCATTGATGAGGATACTGCCTTGTGTAAGGGAGACTTACTGCGAGGTAGTAAATGTTAGAGGTAAGGTTAAACGTAATAGAATCCTGTATCGTCTATCCAAGGGTGCGAAGTGGCAGTGTAAGTAATGGTAAAACTTCCCTGATTGTAAAATAGTGGGGGTAAAAGCACAACGTTGTTTCTGGTCCACAAGGGAACATAACTCAGAATCGATCTGCACCAGAAGATTTACATGGTTCCTTCAAGGGGAAATACATAGGTTTACAAGCTAAGGGAAAATGTGCCCAAATGATGGCGACTAAGTCAACTGAACCACAATCTATCTCTACTCAAAGTAGCACCATCAACCCAATACATTACATCCCAAGGAGCAATGAAATCGTGGTTGTAGCAACACAGTCGACAATAGAGGTAAAAAAAAAACGTAGAATGAAACGCCCACCCAACGCAAGGAAAGGGGTGAGCTGAAAAAAACAAGTTGTATGGATGGATGAAGGGCGAGTCACTTGCCAGTAACAAAAGAGGAGCACACAAGTCGAATTCGCCTTTAATCGGTAATGGCTCAGGGTTGAATTCTCCATCAAAGATGAAGGTGTCGAGTTTAAATGGCCATTACCAAAGAGCATACATAAACGAATTCGCCCGCATGATAATTACACAATTATTTTAGCCTTTTCAGTGATGAATACGCAGAGTTTGGTTTAACAGTTGACCACAGTGCCATCGCTGAAGATAAAACCATATATTTTATTAATTTATTATTATTTTTTTTTCAACCAATGTCGAATTACCACAACAGAGATAATGTTTCCATCAGTTACCAACTACAATTGCAGAAGTAAGGTAAACCACCCAATCTATCTAGAACCCAACAACGATGAAGTTAATTTCTCTTACATCTTAGAATACCTATATATAATGCTGACAACAGTAAGAGAATGCCAGAGACAAAGGATAACTTATCGAAGGGATCACAGGAGTTTTATCAGTCGAGGCGTTGAAATATACAACTAGGAAGCTAAATAATCCAAAGCCAAGGTCGTACTGAAGGACGTAAGTCAACAATCAGGCAAGGACATCCACAGAGGTAGACAACTGAAGGTTCGCCTTCGCTTCACCATCCTCGCACAAAAAAGCAGGGCATTGAGATCCATAGGTCTTTTAACGCTAAGGCGACGACCGTAGATCAGTCTCCTGGCCGACTTCTGAGGCGAGGACTGGTGAGCGAGGGATGAAGGATAACAATATCAAGGTCACAATCAACACCCAGGGTGGTCATGACATGCAGGAAGCCTAAGGTCACAGAATCAATCGACCAATCATTCAGTTGGGCTATAAAATTTCAGTCTTAAAACTAGACAATCAGTTTACCTACTCAATAAACGTGCAGATCTAAATCATACATCCTACAACATTCTATCATTCAACCGAAAAAGCATACCATTTCCTGTTCGCCTACTCCGAGTGTCATCCGCGTGCTCTGTGCAACTCCCGCTCGCCGACCGTCGAGACTATACCGGTACCTCCCAGCCAACGTTAGGGGTACTCTTCTTCCCCCTTAGCCCCCTGAGCTGTAAAGGGGCCACACACACTATCCAGAGGTCTCGTCTAGCTCCCAACTCACCTCGCAAGGCCGAGCTACCACTCCTCTCTGACCTGGGTATCCAAACTCCCCACAAGTAAATCAGTCAAGTCGATATTTCTGCAGCGTAACATTACGCAAACAGAAAATGATCTTTTCTCCTTCTCCTTCCTTCATTATATAGAATTTCCCACTTCCTCTCTTTCCTAAAATCTCATTTAATTAAAGTTTTTAAAATAAATTCCTAAAAATTCTTCTACGTACAAGTGTCCCTCATCCCCTACATTCCTCCATTAATTAATTTCTTTAATTAAATAAATATCTTTATTTCCCTACCCACCTATAGTTACTCCTAGAATCACTCCTAGGTGTCCCTAGATTCCCTTACAGGTTTTAAACGCTTTCCCTATTATGAAATTGCTAAATCAATTTAAAATTAGAAAGCTCTTAAAAGTAGATTCTTTACTAAGTTGACTTCTCGCTTTTTCCCTTGAGTTCCCCTTTTTCCTTTTTGTGTTACCTCTTTTCCCTAGTTTCCTATTTTTTTTATTTTCCTTCTTTCCCCTTTTACTTAGAACTCAAAAAGGCAGGTGAGGAATTTAACCCCTTTTTCCTTTTATCATTAATTTAGTATCTTTTAAATTATCAAATGATAAAATAATTAATTCCCTCTTTACTTTTATATCCACAGATTTTGTTTCTTATTAATAATTTAATTTCTTAATCCTTCATGTTACAAAATTTTATGAAGACCATAATTATTACTTAAGTGGTTTTTATTTTAAATTTTATTATTTTATTTCATTTT
>SNQJ01S0192233.1:4245-15064 GCA_010110895.2 Picea sitchensis
ACATCCATATGGATGTGCCCCTAGTGGATGAGCACTAGTGGGTGTATGAGATCCCTTGCTATATTGTTCAAGAGTCAGACCTTCTTGTAACCCTAATTGTAATGTAAAGGGTACAGGTCGGTCCCACCTTAATGTAATTGTTAATTACTGTAAAAGATAATTAATTTGGTCAATATTAATTATATTATGAGATAGAGAGGTCGGTCATGTTGTGCCAATAGACACTTATGTTGATAGGTTCAATTTAGTATAAGTAAAGGTAAACTCCCCATTGAGGAATCATATCTTTTGTGTGAGTTTGGAAATTTCAGCAAGTACACCTTCTTGGGAAAAGTGTGCACCTCTCTTGGGCGTTAGTCTTCTAGGGTTTGAGTACTCTCTCATGTGATAGGTTTCATTGGTAGTGAAGGTATTTCTCTTAAAGAATATAACAAAGGATTTTGGCTGGGTTTTCTTCCCTTGTTGAGAAGGGTTTCCTAGGATACTTCTTGTGTTCTTGTGCACGGTTTTTCTTCTTATGATCTTGGTTGCTACAACACTATTGGTTATGGTTAAGTTAAATGATAAAATGGAATGAAATTCATGCTTAACCTTGTATATTGAAAAACCAACATGGTATCAGAGCATAGTTCTTGAAGAACCCATTGCACAAACAACTTTCAACCATCCTCTCTCTCTTATGTAGAAAGCGTACGACCTTCCTAGGGTTCCTAGAAAATCCGTATGACATGATCTTCTGGAGGTTCTCAACACTTGGCACTTTGATGTTGGGGATAAAAAGGGCATAGGAGTGTGCAAAATCCTTCAGTGCACCTCCAACAAGATTCAAATCAAAATTCCGAGCATTTTGAAATTTTGGCCCTAGGGTTTCTAGGGTTTTGCTAATTTCTGCAGAAATTTCAGTAGTAGGGTTTCTGCAACTCATTGAAGGAGCTCTTTAGCTCACCCATGTTCTCATATATTTCAAAGGATTATTGTTGGTAGTCATAAGTCCAACAAAACCTAAAAGTGCTAGCCTAGCCTAGCCATTAGGTTTTCTAGCCTAGTTGACATAGGGTTGTGAAGAATCTAAAATTATGATGAACAAAACTATGATGGAAGATAAGCTTGATGGATCAAGCAACTTCAAGTTCCTGGAAGACAAGAATTCAAAGGAAGAATTATTATGGGTGATACAAAAAGGTTTCACTGAGACATACCTCCTTCATGAAGATGTTAGAGGACATAGATCAACCATGTGCCATTGGAGAAATCATATCAACACCCTCAGGTATGCACTTATATATATATATTATTTGTATCATTGTCATGAGGGTAATTGCAGGATGAAGGAACCTTTTGCTGAAGTCTTGGATCCAAAAGGATCTTAGTGGATTCAGAGGAACAACACACTGGAAGTGAATGCTCTAGGTTTGATTGTTGTAATTGTCATTCCTCTAATCTATATTTCTAAAGTTTGCTACATTACAAGTAAGTGTTGTAGCTATGACAACAATTCTTAATTTTTTTAGATTCTATAGATGTACTCATTATTCTCCTTTAGGAGATATTCTTGTTTTGGTTCCTCTTGTTTTCTTGTTCTAGACAATTTAAGAATAAAGGAAGATGCTTATCCTTCAGAGGGAGTCACTTGACTCAGAGGGAGTCAAAACTATTTGAGAAAGAGGAATAACAGAACCATCCTTGAGAAAATCAATGTAATAATGCATGATCAGAATCTTTCTATGATTCCATGGGAAATATCATGCATGAAACAATATACGTTCTGCTGTAGGAAAATTCCCCTGCGGACAAGTGAATACCCTCTTGGATCTTAGACCCCTATGACCAAGACAAAAAAGTGCTAACTTTGGACACTGACTTTCCTTTAAACATAGTTAAACTAGTCAATAGAGAAGAGGAAGAAAGTATGAGTACCTTTTTATGACGTTTGTCCTCGCTCAGTCCAAGTTGGGCTTGATCTCCAAGTCCTTCAACGAGTCTTGCAATCCAATAAAAAATGAAGACAAAGCATAATTCCTATTCTACCATGATAAGTTTAAATCTAGATTTATCCAAAGAGACAAGTCCATAAAAATGTACACAAACTTGAAGGAAACAGGCCAAGCACATGTATTAATGAGAACAAAACAAGGTGCTTATAAAATGTAGATGCATATGTAGTAGCCTCACCAAGCTCTCCTTGTCCAACCCCTTGCAAGAACGATCCAAGATCAAAATGACAATACTTTTCACTGATATTCTCCCCCTTTCACCATGAGAATGCATCCTTATATAGGCTTTGAGAGGCTTAACCACCTTATATATTCTTGGGATAAGTTGAGGATATTAATCCATCAGTTGTGGAACTCCCCTTAGATCCAACCTTGGGCTTTGATTTGAGCCAAACTGAATCGGATATTTCTTAGTTGTCCTTAGAGATAAGGAGGATTTGTCCCCAAGATTTTCTCAATAGATCGACACTCCCTCAAAGTGGGCCATAGAGCATTGCAACGCTTCCTAATAAGAGGGCGAGGAGCGCTAGTGCTCCTTGCAAATCAACAGGGGAGTGTTGATCTCCAAAAATACTTTTAGGATGATAATTACTCAAGGTAAAAGCTTGTAAAATTCATCAAATGATATATTTATTCTTCTAACAAGTCTTTAGAGGATGTCCCAAGTGTTCTTATGATGTCGTCCGTGATGAGACACATGTGAGACGAACATATGACTTTTGCGATACTTGCGACACTTGTAGAAAAAGTGCGACACTTGTGACAATGATAATGAGACATTGTCAAAGTGAGTAATTTTGATGTGTAACGGATTGCCCCTGAAAGTGCGAGGTCAGAAGATAGAAAATGATGACTGAAGTACTTTGTAGAATTTTCGAAGCAAGGGTATGGAGTCAGATAACCTGGTAGAAGCTGCAAACAACCATCATACAAATGTTATGACATGTTTCAAACCCAAGGTAGACATACCTGTAACCTATGCTTGAGTGATAAAGGAATTTCAATGTATGGCCGCCATAAAATACACTGCGGATCCATAATCATATTGACTTAAGGGTATAGCCACCAAAGATACAATGTGGATCTATACTTCCATGAAATGAACCGATCGTAGCCATGAGAATTACACAGTGGATCTCCGAGATGAAAAAAACATAGCCACATACCAATACAAAGTGGATCTATGTGACAATATATATATATCAATATGCTCAAATGATCTCCTTTCACAGCCTGGGTAAAGTAGATATCAGAGTGAACACTCAACCCAGGGTCTTCTTACTGATCCCGATGTGGTACAAATCTAACTATGTGAATGGATGTTTTAATGTCGAACATGGTAGAATCCACTTGATTACCGGTCATTGAGGAAACTGTTAACAAGTGCGAGGGAAATCACCTGTGATGTCAATGCATCCCAAGGTACCCTAGTACAATCCAATGAATGTGAATAGAGGCGTTGAAGTCGAACATTTGTGGAATCATTCGATCAAATTTCAATGATGTAAACCTACTGTAGGAAGTGAGGAGGCCTGCCATTGAGGCATGCAGGTCCCGAGGTACTAATTCGTTTCTAAGTCTAAGTCCTGGATAATGTGTTGAAGTCGACAAGAAAAGAATCATCGAAGGAGGGCCTTGATGTATCCCCCATCAATGACACAAAACTGACATAGAGATGTAAGATGGTGAATCAAATGATTATGGACTGACACAGGTAATGAAACTGGAAATTTGTGATGGCTGAATCTCGAGGCAGATATTTCCCTTGAACACTGAGGCACAAACAACATAAACGTGACATGGACCAAAACATGATGCAGTGGATACTATGAATTTCGTCGGGTGAGCCAAAGGAGTAAGGAAACTTAGAGGATTGGTTCAATGCAGAGGTTCAACGGTTTAAAATGTATGTGAAGACAATGTGCCGTGTTCAAGGGCGACTGCAAGAGTGACCTGTGATGTTTCCAAAAAATGGCTTGGCTTGATTCCTTCAATTTTCCCCCCATCCAAATAGACGAGTACCTCTTTTTATTTTTACGAGCTCGAGGAGAATAACACATGTTCGATATAACTCACCTTCGGTAAGTCCCTCTTCCTTTGTTTAATGAACTGGAAGAAGTAAGGGTTCGTTCCCATATGGGTCCTTTACTGTGTAATTTTTAATGTGTCCAGAGAAGGAAAAATCGATGATTTTTTATGTTTAGAGAGTTTGAAAATAACTTAAAGATGACTCTGTGGTTGTCCTTTTTCGTAATATTAGTCTCCGAAGTCCAAAAAATAGATAAATTGCTACTCGGGAGACACCCTTTCAAAACCTTTTAAAACGAGTGTGAAAGGAAGAAAGATCACTCGACAATCTTTTCATGTTTAGAGAGTCCGAAAAGAGCTTGAAGGAGACTCCAGGGGGTTCCTTTTTCATATATCCTTACGAGTCTGAAAAAGAGATAAAAGTCTACTCGGTTACATTCTCATGTTTTTTCGAGCGTGAGAAGGAAATAAGACTGCGCTCATCAGTGTGACAAGGTTAAATAGAAAAATACTACTTCGAAACCTGCAAGTGATGACAAATCTACATTCCAGGGCATTAGTGACATCTCCGAAAAATATTTTAAAACCCAAAATAGACTATAGGTTAGCAAAAATGAAGCATATAACAATGAAATAGTTCTAAAAAATGTTATTTACCATTTCATTTGTGCAAAACTCTTCTAGCATTGGTAATTTTGACTTCGAAGAGCGATTTTGAATTTGTTGGCATCAGAGCTATGGTCCACCATTTTCACTTCTGTCCGGATCAGGTTGGTCTTTAACTCTTTCTAATCATTTTGTATGGTTTATAATTTCTTTTTGGGTAGTGTTTAGTATCATATTAGGATCCCTAGGAAGCCCTAGGCACTGAACTAGATTGACGCTCCCTCAAAGGGATGAGGGGAGTGCCGATCGTGTTTTTGGCGCCCTAGTATGTACTCCAGGGGAGCGCTATTGCTCTATAGATGCATTTAAGGGAGTGCTAGCACAAAATGAAAAGATAAGTTGATATTTAAGATAAAAATACCCAAAAATTTCCTATGATGAGATGATT
Organism: Picea sitchensis; assembly: GCA_010110895.2. NCBI lineage: Eukaryota > Viridiplantae > Streptophyta > Pinopsida > Pinales > Pinaceae > Picea > Picea sitchensis. The sequence continues at coordinate 9,322 of SNQJ01S0192233.1, forward strand.
AATGGATTTTACTTGTATGTTATTGCAGTTTGCATTGATAAAAACCATGATCGAGTGGAAAGAGCAGGAGCACGAGCTCGACGACATAGTCGCACTGCAAAACCCCCAAACGAGGGACACTTTGAGGAATTTTGGCCTCCTCAAGTACTTTAAATTGCAAAAGATGAAAGGAAGTCTTGCTACTTGAGTATATCATTGGGTTGTAGGATGACGTCGAACAAGCATTCCAGATTGTGCCACAAATGCTCAAAATTGAGATATAGGACGTATACTTTTTGACCAGTCTCTCGAAGAGAGGGGATCCTATCATTTTTTCCGGACAACGGGAAACTCCTTTCCCTGCTGAGGTGTACGTGGCAAATCATTGTGTTCCAGGGTCACGATTGGTTGGAGGCTGAATCATGATTAAAGATGTTAGAGAGTTGACACTACGATCCATCTTGTTTTCCATAACCAATTTGGCGGGTAACACTAGTGCTTATTTGGCTTCAAAATACCAAATGGATTATGCTCTACAATGCGTGGAGACAAGGTTGTTCAACTAGAGTGCAACTTTCCTTCACAATGTGAAGGATCAAATTACAAAATGCAGGACTGGGAAACATAAAAAATTTGGGTATGGTTCTTTTTTGGTTTCATTCTTTCTAGAGAGAATCCCATAGATGCAGTCACATATTGCACTGGTGGCACGACCAGTGGGTGAACCACGCATGGAAAGGTGGACGAGTTTGTCTCCAAGATTGGTAATCGACTCAGAATTTAAGTTCATGGCCAACTTCTTTTCTTGGTTGAGACGTAAGTTGATCATCATTAAGGACTTTCCATACGATGGAGTAGATTTTCGGGGTAGCTTGGACTTGGTGCTTCCAGATGGTATAGACTGGGATGCGTCAGGTATGAAACCAAAAACCTTGTCAAGTGTTTTTTGATTTTTAAAACTTATATTATTGTTATGTGTACACAGAGGGGTTTTTAATAGATACATTGTTTCACCATGCAGACAGAGGAGCATCACGTTTGATGGAGATGCTGACACTAGGGCATCGCAGAGACACACAGATAGTTGTAGAGCTCGAGGTAGTGGTGGGAGGTCTCCGGGAGGTCGAGAGGAAATTTTGTGGTCTTAGGATGGGTGTCCCTCCTCTCAAGAGGCAAGATGTACCCCTACATTTGTAGAGGCATATAGTGGGGGTTCCTGAGAGTCTGAACCACCTACTTCGACGAGTGGCCCGTGCAGTGGTGTGATTCTCATAGAACAACATGGTGCATGAGGATTAGGCTCCTCTAGATGTTTTTGTAGTCTTTTTCATGATGATATCATGGGCATGAGGGCCCAAATTTTTCCCTTCTATGTACTTTTTTGATGTAACCAAACTTTTGCTATCACGTAGTATATATATATATATATATATATATATATCCGAGTTTTGTGGTGCCAATGATGTTACAAAAAATCTTGTGTGATGTGTTTATTTTACATGTGATTCATTTTCTCTATAAAATTTCATCTATGCATGAGATACCGATCCAAAATATAATTTTCTAGCGAATCCAAAGTTGTTTTGAGTCCTCTTGGTATGTGTCTGTATTCTATAAATTCAAACATTCTTTCGAGACGACGAACCCATAGGTGGAGACACAATAGGATAGGATTGTGAATGGCTTAGACCCGATTAAGTTGACAAACCATGAGTTGAGAGTCTAGGTTAATGATTATATGAGATATACCTAGGGAGGAGGCCTTGGTTAAAATTCCAATGACATCGTAATATTCTGTCATGTTATTGGTTGTCGATCCTAGGCAAACACCTCCTGAACTCACCAACTCATCAGAGTGGTAGATGACCCAAACTACATAAGCAATGTCCTGGGTGTGTTGACTAGCGCCATCCGCAAACCCAACATAGATAGGAAAGGAAGGTGTCTTCTACGCACATAATCACAAGACACAATATAAGTGGCTAAGACAAAACTCGTACACGCAAGAGAAAAGACACACCAAAAATATAGTACAATAATGTACAAAGAACACATGGTATATGTTCTATGCATAGTACTTCTTAAGGTAAATCCCATTTCAAGGTTCACCAAGAGAGATTTCGTCGTAGTCAACTAGCTCATAGGAACCTTTATGCAATACACGTTTTATGATGTAGGGTCGATTCCACAGAGGTTCTAACTTGCCTGTCCTGAACTTATCGTGAGCCTGGTCATAAACGAGGACTAGGTCTCCTTCTGCGAAAGTACAAGGGTGGATGGATTTTTCATATTGACTCTTCATTCATTTTTTATACGTCTCATTAACAAGAGAGACATCGTGACGTGTTTCATCCAACCTAGTCAGATATAGAAAACGTTGTTCTTCAACATAAGTGTGATGCATGAGCTCTACTTTGAGTTTCAATGAAGGAATTTCACACTCGATTGGTAATATTGCTTCGATGCCATATACCAACTGGAAATGAGTGAATCTAGTTTCATTTTTTACTGAGGTGCAGTAAGCCTAGAGGGAAAAGAAGAGTCGTAGATGCTAAGGAGTTTTGTTTTCTCCCACCATGCGTTGAATCATGGTTTTAAGGACTTTGCTGATAGCTTCAACTTGTCTGTTTGCTTGAGGATAGTAGGGGGATGAGTTTTCATGGTGAAAACCCAACTTGACATGTAACTCACTCATCATTTGGTTTTGAAAATGTGAACCGTGATCAGTGAAAATGGCTTGTGGAACACCAAAGTGAGTGATGACATGGTTTAAGATGAAGAGAGTTGCAATACGACCATCATTAAGGAAAGTAGGCATAGCCTCAACCCATTTTGTGAAGTAATCAATGACAACGATGATATAACCATGCCCCATGGCTGAGGTAGGCTTACATTGCATAAAATCAATGCCCCATTTGGAAAATGGGCTGATGACGACAATGGGATGCAACAGAGCGAGGTGGGTGGGTGCCTTTTTATGAAAAACTTGGCAGAGTGAGAATATTTTGACAACATCGATACAATATTTGAAGATGGAGGGCCAAAAGTAACCGACATGTAATATTTTCTGAGCTGTAGCCATCCTAGAAAGGTGACCGCCACATGCTCTAAGGTGACAATCATTAAGGGCGCATTCAACCTCATCATGAGTTAAGCAACGCCGTAAGATAGTGTCAATACCATGGTGATACAAAGTGTCACCAATGATAAGGTAGCATTTATAATGGTGACGAATATGACGACGTTCTTGATAGGAGATATCGGGTTGAAAACATTGGGTTTGAAGATAAAGAAGAATATATCCATACCAAGGATCAGACGTGCTAATGAGGAACAAAGATTCATCGAGGAGAGAATCACTGGGCTCAATATCTTCATCAACATGGGGAAGATCGCAGATAAGTTTCGCAAAAACCAAGGACTTTTTAGCTTTTGATTTGGCGAACTCAAGATCGAATTCCTGAAGAATAATGATCCATTTGGAATATTTCCCCCCAAGGACTTGTCGTGTCAGAATATGATACATGGGGTTCGAGTCCACAATGACCTTGGTAGTGCGTAACAGGATGTAATGGTGAAATCTCTGGATGACAATGACGACTGCCAGAGCCAACTTTTCAACATGTGAATATTGTAGCTCGGGACCAGATAGACTCTTTCTTAGATAGTATATCACATGTTCCTCACTGTTAGGGTCCTATTGAACTAACACCATAGCGATAATGGAAGTAGAGGCTGCCAAATAAAGGATGTAATCTTGTGCATAATTCAGAGGACGAAAAAGAGGTGTATGGGTCAATGCATGCTTAATAGCATCAAAGGATCGTTGAGCGATGTCATCCCAGGTGAAAGGATTGCCTTTATACAACAATCACATGAATCCTTTGGTAATCTCAACATAATTACATATAAAATGACGAAGAAAGTTAGCTTTCCCCTGCAAACTTTGTAGTTGGGTCAGATTATTGGGAGGAGGTAAAACAAGAATAGATTTAATATTTAAGGGATCCACCCTAATCCCATCTTTTGATATAATGAAACCAAGGAGTTGACCCGATTCAACAATGAATATGCATTTGTGTGGGTTCAAACGAATATGGTAGAACTGACATCGAAGAAAAATGGCTCATAGATGACCAATATGGTCTTATCGACTGGATGAATGGGCAGGTAAATCATTGTGGTAAGGTTCCACAATATGTTTGATATCGTGGAAAGCATATGACATGGCCCGCTGGAAAGTGGCACCAACATTTTTGAGACCAACAGGTAGTTTCCAATAGGCGAAAGTTCCCCACAATCAAATTAAAACTGTCTTATGCTGATCAACAGGTAGAATGTCAATTTGGTTATATCCTGAAAATCCATCCATGAAAGAGAAAATAACGCTGCCAGCGCAACTATCAATGATTTGGTCGATGAAGGGTGTGGGGTAATTGTCTTTTGGATAAGACTTGTTAAGATCCCTATAATCAACACAGAAACAAATGGTTCCTTGTTTTTTAGCAACCAGAACAATGTTAGAAACCCATTCTGTCAAGGGGACAAGATAGATAAAGCCAGATTTTAACAGTTTTTCAACTTCTGCCTTTATGGCCGCAGTTTTCTTAGGATGAACCGGGAAGATTTTTTTTTGTACAGGTTTAACGCCTGGGAAAGTTTTTATTTCATGCACAATGATCGAGGGATTGATCCCAGGAATTTCCTTGTAGATCCAAGAAAGACATCACATAATTATTTAAATAACATGGTGTAAGAAGCCACTTCCTTGAGTGAACAATTATCACCGAGATGAACATTTTCCATGATATCTTCCTTGATTGAAATATCAATAGCGATCGTAGAAGAGATGTTGCCTAAATTCCCCTCAGAAATAGTATCCTGGGTAAGTATAGGAGATTGGGGATTATCAACAACATCGNAGATAGAGTGTATATATTCCTGAATTTATTCTAGAGGAGGAAGAAAAGACAATCAATGATGGTTGTCATCCCAAGGCACTTCGTCAATACTAAGAATTTCCATAATGGATTCGTCTGATGGAAAAATATGGGAAATGTAGTCAAAAGAAAAAGACAAGGAATTCAACCAAGATGTCATCGAATAAGTGTTGGACACCAATAGATGTTGGGTATCCATGGAGGGAGAGGTGGATTGGATAGCAGCGTATGAAGCCTCAACTGGACTAAGTGGCATAGCGTCACCCAGTGCATCGAATTCTAACAGACTAGGCACAAGCCAAGGATCAAATGATTCTAAAGATTGATAGGCCATAGTCGAAATCATATTGATCGTGGAAATATGTTGTGTGGTGGGAGGAAGTGGTGCAGGGAAAGTACCCATAAGGGAAGAATATTTTAAAATACCTACACCAACACTTTCATACATGATCTTATGATCTCCCAAGAAAGGAATATTGTTGGTGGCAGGAGTGCGAGCGTCAGGTGTACATTAATCTAATTGGTCGATAGTGACAATTTTGCATTGATGAGGGAACTGTACACATCGAAACACCGATGAAGCGACGACAATCATGTCATAAAACCAACTTCTGTTAAGAACCAAACATCAATATAGCATAGAAAAACCTCAGGAAAAGTACTCAACGCCTTTAAACAAAGATAATTTCAGATAATAAGCCTCTTCGAGGGGGCAAACTCCTTTTACCCCACTTAAATGTTCAAGTACAAGATGATTCAAAATGAAAATGTCTCCTTGGTATATATAGGAGACTAGGAGGTATAATTACAACTAATGGTCTAAA
>SNQJ01S0192233.1:15074-32967 GCA_010110895.2 Picea sitchensis
CTAATATAATATGCCCCAATTAAGGGGTAATGAGCCAACATTAGGGATTAACAACTTCTTCCTAATAACATGTTGTAATCGAGGGCAACATCGACTATCTCGACATCAACAGAGATGGTCTTGCCACCCAACTGAATGATTAAGGACTGTAAGAGTCCGTAAGGATGAAAAACTTGCCCATCGAATGCTCATAACATTGTGGGGGATTGGTTAAGTGCAGGTGATTTTAAACCTTTCCAACAAGCTAACGACATGACACAAGTGGAATCTCCCTCATCCAATATAGTGCGGTGAATTTGTTGGTTATGAACAACAACATCAATTTGAAAAGAAAGTTGGTGAGAAATTCGGGACTTGAAATTGTGCAGGTTAAACATGATATTGTTTGACGACTCAAGATAAATGGTGCAAATGGAAGCCAAGAGCGTTCTACGTTGACTTGGGCAGTGTTGTACAACTTCAAGAGAAGACATAGCACATGGTGCTTGAGCCAAATATTCAACAATGTTATAGTTTTGGGTGGCACATGAACTAGGATTAAAAGTTGATTTACGGATAGTGCTATTGGGAGGGTGTAAAATAGAGTCGAAAGTAGGTTTCTCTATCTGAAGTGATCCAAATGGAGGACTAACAGATGGAGGAATAACGAAGATGGGAGATGGATTCAGTAAAGTACCGTTGGTGACCTTTTCTTTGTCAGGTTTAGCCAATGTGTTGTATGTGGTAGTGCGAATGGTTAAATAAATCACATTGAACATATAAATATGAGCACTCGTCAAGGCGTCATCATTAGGAGGGTGGTCGAAAATGCTCCCTGTGGGAGGGGTAGGTCCTTGAGAAACCATGGATTGCTGCTGAGGAAAAGGCTGTGTTAACACGACGGGTTGGGAATTACCTTTGAAAAATTTTGCAACTTCGTCACGATGTGGATAGTCTCGGGTGAAATTATCGTCCGCACAAATAAGACACGAGAATTTTGGTTTTCGCTATGGTTGATTTTCAGTAGCAGGTGGTGGAGTTTGGGTTTTTGGTTGTTCATTATTATTATTCTTTTTGGGTTTATTCTTTGTCTTATTCTTACCCGCGAATTGTTGTGAAGGGGAATATTGAACTGCATTCACCTCAGAGACCTGAGTCAGGAGGGAAGTAGAGGAGAGTGAGGTCGAACTGGGAAAGGGTGCTGAAACAGAGCGATTTACTGTTTCGGTTGACTATGATGTAGATTGGTTTTTGGCGGTACCGATAACTCCATCCACATGTGCCGTGGATGAATGTTTGGATGGATCGGTAGTAGCACGGGTAGCATTTAGAATCAACTCGTACAAAGTACCAGATTGTGAATAAACCAAATCTAAGTACTGAGCCCAGGAAATGGCTTCTTCCTCAGTGACTACACCACCCATGGCGACGTCACGAGCAATAGGGGGTAGAAGAGATTTAGTAAACCATTATGCCAATAATTGGTCAGGAATGGTCGCTTTAATCAACCTTCGCCGTCATCTCCACTCATGAATATGATCAGAGATATGCACGGAGTTGGTTTGATGAAGGGAGGTTAAAATTTCAGTACCCGTCTTGTAATAGATGGGTAATTCAAAATGCGTGAGAAAGGCCATGGCGAGGGAGTTGAAATCTTGAAAATAACCACGTGGAAGTTCAATGTACCACTTGATTGTTGAGCCCGTAAGTGTGCACTGGAAGAGATGTAAATGTATAGAATCATCCATTAATGAGTTTGATGAACACCATAAATGGAATGTCATCACATGGTTGTTTGGGTCTTCTCTAGGTTTACCGTCAAACTTTGGGATGTTAGAAGGTAATTTAGCAGGAATCATTGGCAAAAAAGGAAAATGCAGTATGGGATCATTGGTCAACCGAGACAAGTCTGGGAGATCTAGAGTGGCAAGGAAAGGTTATTGTCAGTTAACCCAAGGGTGATATTGGTGTGGCATAGGGACACCGGTGGGGCTGTAAATTGGTTGATATGGGTAATTGTATCCAGTAGGCCCTCCCATATACGGTTGTTTTTGACCACGATAGGTAGGATTCGATGGTTTTTGAGGAACATTCATGAGTGGGGGAAAACCTGATGGATTCTGAGGGGTATAAGTCAGTTGATTCGGTTGTGGGGGATAAACAGTTTTCCCTTGAGGGGGGTAAACAATTTTTCCCTGAGGAGGGTAAACATTAGCCACTTGGGGAGGATAAAAATTAGACTCTTGAGGAGGATAAAGTTGTTGTCCTTGAGGACCCCAGGTGGGATTTTGGAAACCCGGGTAAGGTTGTCCATAAGATAGTCTGGAAGGAATAGGATTTGACGCTCCTCCTTGAGGGTTATGGTATGATTTCCCCCTAGGGTATGGTTGATTAAATGTACCTCCTGAATATACTCCTCGGGATTGTGAAGGGTTTCCGAAAAAAGAAGGTTGCTCCCCTGCCATAGGTTTATTTACAACTAGGGTTTGACCAATAAAAGGAGGTTGTCCCCTGGAAGGAACATGAAAAGGTGGTTGTCCCCCAGGAGGGGTAGGAACGCTATAGGATGGTTTTCCCCTGGGAGGGATAGGTCCACTAGATGGTGGTTTACCCCCAGTTGGGATATGTCCCACAGTTGGTTGCGTATGTTTGGAAAGGGTTTGCATTCTTTGCTGTAAAGGCATTCCAATAGGATTATGTGGAACATGAGGAGCTGTAGAGTGAAAAGGTGTAAAGGTGGGAGTAATAGTTGAAGTACCTTGGGTATGAGTAGAGGTGATGACTTTAGCATCAAGATGGAATTTTGTTGACGTAGCAACAAGAGAGATGACCTGTTCGATGGGGTGATCAATAGTTTGACTGGATGGTCTTGCCTTAGTAGTAGGAGTGTCACGAGGATTAAGAGGTTGTCGAATGTATTCAAAATGATCATAAAGATCACATCCCGATGGAGTCATCCATATAGAACGAGAACGTGTTTTATGTGTATCTACTGTGTTAGTAGGATGAATGGGGGTCCTATAGTCATCACTAAAAGTGGTTCTGTCAATCCCATATATGTCTCGGTAATTGGTCTCAAAAGAAAACCTAGGACTTCCTCTTATAAAACGTTACCGAAAAAGTCTAATCAAACCAAGAGTGGTTCAATAGGAGCTATTGACACAGGTGTAGTGTGAGGAGTGGAATCCTCAACTATAACCAAGGCTCTTTCCTAATTTTCTAACAAAGTAGAAACACTCCCAACGTCAAAATGATTTTCTACCTCTTCACGATAGGTGTCTTCTGGTGAGTTAGGGGGTAAGGGTTGATATCCTTCTTCCATAGGTAACCCTTGCATCCTACGTGATTGACAAAGACCTTTATCATGATCTACATGCTCAATTTTGAAGAACTATTAAAACAACAACATACGCTAAAAAATCTAGAAAACCCAACAAGAAAACAAACCTTCTCTCGATGACTGTACTAGTTGGTGATGAAATCAAACATCGCGTGATCAAGTTGAGAAGGGGCTAGGTATGGGCAGGTGGAATAGTTACGATGGTAACCTGCTTAATGGACTTATGCCTTGGTGCAAGCTTCCACACAGTAATCGTGGATTTACCCTCCAAGGAGCCTGAGTGAGTTTGATCACCGTTTGTTCCAGGTACAATGAAGAATTCCCTTCACTGTCACCTTGTGTAAAGACCCTAAATATTATGGCTACTAATGACACCAACTCACATCCAGCCCCTGGGTGGGAATAGTTGACAGTCCAGTCTGAATCTATGGGCAGGATAACAAATCCGAAATCCTTCGAGAGAACTGGGGACAAGTGGACCTGTAGAACTCCAAAGGACCCCGAACGGATTTGGAATTCATGAAGCACCGATACCAAATGAAGATAGTTGGACCTCAAGAAGAACCCCCAATATACAATCTGGCTACTACGAATGGTTAAACCGCAGAGGGATAATCTTCGTGGCTCTCCCAAACGCGACCTTGTGTGTAACCCTTGTTTGAGAGGGGGATCCCAGATAAGTTTATTTGAAAATTGGATTTTCTCTCCCTATCGCAAGATACTAATGTTCGTTTTTAAATCTTTGAAGAGTTGTACTCATAGCCTAATCCAAAGTGCTAATCCTAGTCTAATGTTGCTGGAAGAATCTAAAAACAAAAAGTTTCTAGATTAATTTTAATTAGCATTGATTTTTTGTGGCTGTTCTTTACTCAGAGGTGAACGAGAGTGAAACTAATGATATTATGACTCGATTCCCAAAAATGCATAAGAAAATGATAAACAATCATTTCCTTTCAATGAACTTCTATTTATGGAAAGGAGAAGAAATTGTCCTTTTCACTATCAAACACAAAAATGCAGAGACTTCATGCAATGTTCTCAATCAAGAATCCAATTCAATGCTAAACTATTTAAAAAATGATTCTAACATCCAAAAGCCAATTGTGAAAATATATCTCTTTGTTTAACTATGAACTTTAATTGATTTGTTTCAAATCTTCTTATGCCAATGAGATTTCACTATTTGTAAGTTTAAGCAATTGGAAGCAAATATCATATAAACAAAAATCACACTCTCATAGTGATCAAACAACAAGTAAAAAAAAACAAACTTTTCAAAAAGAAAATCAAAACTCAAACAAGGGAAATTGCTTGGAACGATAAATCAAAGATCAAATGGAACAATACACATATCTCTAGACTTCCTTATGCTAACTTTCTTGCAATCAGATAAATGAGAAAGTAGCAAACCACCTCAAGATCTCGAATATGAAGAGTGATTTCAAAAAAAGGAAGAGTGATTTCAATATCTTTAAAAAACCAAACAAAGCGTAAAAAAACCTTAGAAATCAAATGGTTGCAAGCTTTACAAAAGACACATACTGATAAATAAAGTCCTGAGCAGGAAAGAAAACCAAAATCACACCCAGTAGAGATATCCCACAAATTTTCAATAGAAAGGAAAATCGGTGCTCTGGTGATATAGGCACCAGAGCATTTGAACGCAGGGGAGCGTTGAGCTTGAAATCAACACTCTAGATGTAATGGAAGGGTAGCGCTGTTTTCTGAGAATGAAAAGTGTGAACCCAGAAAACAAAAACTCAAGAAGGTTTAAGCATCAACATGTGTAGGCTGACTTCAAGACTAAAAACACATGTAAAAAGAGGAAAAAACACAATGAATAGGATTTGAATACGAGCAAAGACTAAAACAAGATCAAGGAAGGAAACCAAAACTGAAAGCTTCGATCCCCAGTGGAGTCGCCAATTTATGTTGTAGGAAAATTCCCTTGCGGACAGGTGAATGACCTCTTGGATCTTAGATCCCTATGACCAAGATAGAAAAGTTCTAACTTTGAACACTAAATTTCCTTTAAACATAGTTAAATTAGTCAATATAGAAGAGGAAGAAAGCATGAGTACCATTTTATGACGTTTTTCCTCGCTTAGTCCAATTTGAGCTTGATCTCCAAGTCCTTCAACGAGTCCTGCAATCTAATAAACAACGAAGACAAAGCATACTTCCTAATCTACCATGATTAGTTTAAATCTAGATTTATCCAAAGAGACAAGTCCATGCAAATGTACACAAACTTGAAGGAAATAGGCCAAGCACATGTATTAATGAGAACAAAACAAGGTTCTTACAAAATGTAGATGCATATGTAGCAGCCTCACCAAGCTTTCCTTGTCCAACTTCTTGCTCGAACAATCCATGATCAAAATGACAATACTTTTCATTGATATTCTCCCCCTTTCACCATGAGAATGCCTCCTTATATAGGCTTCGAGAGGCTTAACTACCTTAGATATTCTTGGGATAAGTTGAGGATATTACTCCATCAGTTGTGGAACTCCCCTTTGATCCAGCCTTGGACTTGGATTCGAGCCAAAATGACTCGGATATTTATCAGCTATCCTTAGAGATAAGGGGGATTTGTCCCCAATATTTTCTCAACAGATCGACGCTCCCTCAAAGTGGGCCACAAAGCATTGCAACACTCCCTGATAAGAGGGAAAGGATTCTAGCGCTCCTTGCAAGTCAGCAGGGGAGCGTTGATCTCCAAAAATACTTTTAGGATGATAATTCCTCAAGGTAAAAGCTTGTGAACTTCGTCAAATGATATATTTCTTCTTATAACAAGTCTTTAGAGGATGTCCCAAGTGTTCTTATGATGTTGTCTACTATGTGACACATGTGACATGAACATACGACTTTTGCGATACTTGTGACACTTGTAGCAAAAGTGCGACACTTGCGACAATGATAATGAGACATTGTCGAAGTGAGTAATTTTTATGTGTAACACATTCAGAACAAGAGGCTTCACCATAATTTGAAAAACATAACTCCCAAATCTTCATCGAAGTGAAGACTGAGATTGAACACTTCAGGATATTTGGGTGCCCAATGTATTTTTATGTACCCAAAGAAAAGAAGTCCAAGCTAGACCCTTCAAGGAGAAAGGATACATTTATGGGATAAATAGTGAATCATTGAAGACATTCTAGATCTACATTCCTGGTCAGAGAAATATTGAGACAAGCAAAGATGTTGTCCTTGAAGAAGAGATAGCCTTTCAAAATGATCTGGATTTAGGAGAGGAACAAACTGATTAATAGACTGAATACAATAACATAAAGATAGGAAGAATAACACAAATATTCAATGAACAATATCTTCTATTAAATAATGAAATAGGCTGAAACTGTAAAACTGCAGAATCAAAACTTGCTTGAATGGTGGTAGCTATCTCTGAGAAGAGACATGGATGCTACGCGCATCTGTTTGAGAAGAATGGATTACAATGAGGCTCCATAGGCCCTGTTCATATCACTCATGAATGCCAAAACCCTAGGCATCCAAAAACCTAACCCTAGAAGGTGAAACGCCAAAAGTCATGTGGGTCCTATGGGTAAGTTGGTGTAATTTGGTACCTCAACTTCATAGGGTCATAAAATTTTCATACGACCTTCGTTTTAGGCACGTGATAGCCCATTGGAAAGGTATTTCAAATAACTACAGATTCCATCGTCAAAATATAACTCCATCCATAGTCTGACTATGGCGAGCCAAAAAAACAATGTTTAGGGCCCCAAAACAACCCTGAAAGTACAAAAAAATGTGCTAACATGAAAACATAAAAAATAAGCCAGTTGGATTAGGTGAGAGGCCACCCGTATCCACCTGGAGAATGTGCAAGGCTTTAGACAACCCTAGAAGTGTAGAACTCACAATTATAAAGCAATACAAAAATATGTGATGAACAAAAATGGACACGAGGAGCCAGTTGGAATAGGTGGGTGGCCACCAATATCCACCTGGATCAATCCTCCCCCCTTAGGAAGCAATGGTCTCCATTGCATTGAGTTCCCCCATCAGGTGAGGAAAATTCTGCTCAATTTGGCCCCGGGTGAGCCACTTGCCTTGGTGTAGGCGTTTCCCTGCCTTAACAACCCGATAAAGCTAGATCCGCTGCTGGTGAGTGCCCTTGACCTATGTGTCCACAATATTATCGGTGGATGCTTGTTCCATGCAGTCAGGGTTGAGCTATTTTGGTGTTAGTTGTTCGACGATCTCAGAGGTGTCCAATAATGGTGGAAAATATGGCCGAAGGAGGTCCACATTGAATAATGGATGTAGAACAAGGAAGGGTGGAGTGTTGAGCTCAAAAGCATTGCTACCCACAACCTTGGTGATAGTGTAAGGCCCATAACAAAGTGGCCAAAGCTTCCGATGGGGCCCAGTGAGACGCCCCTTCTACAAATGTAACCAGACTTTGTCACCAACCTGAAACTGGTATGGTACCCTATGTTTATCATGGTGCTTCTTATACTTAGCATTGGATTTCTGCAAAATATCCTGTACCTATTGGTGGATGTGCTGAATCCGCTCAATGAATCTGTTGGCTTTGTCGATCGCAGACTGATCAGTGGAAGAGTCTGTCGGTGCGGTGGCAAGAGGAAGTGCAACATCAATTGGTCCCAAGAGTTGAAATCCCAGACCCATCTTAAATGGGCTATGGTCGGTAGAACTATGGAGAGCCCTGTTGTAGCTGTGTTGGACATATGGGAGACTCTCATCCCATGTGCGGGGATGCTTAGAGTTGCACATGCACAGGATGTGCACAATCATCTGATTGACGACCTTAGTTTGGTCATCAGTTTGGGGGTGGAAAGAAGTGGATTTTGTGAGCTTGGTGTCTAATAAAGACTAGAGACTCGACCAAAAGGTGCTGAGGAACCTGTTGTCTCAGTCGGAGATGATGGTCTGTGGTATCCCAAAGTGAACCCAAACTCGTTCGAAGAATATCTTGGCAGTATCTACCTCTATGACATTCTTCTTATAAGTTGTGAGGATCACCATATTTCAAAATTGATCAATAACCACAAACACACAGTCATTTACATGCTTGGTGGACGGCAAACCAGACATGTAATCCATGGAGATGAATTCCCATGGTTTCTCGGGAATAGGAAGAGGGGTGTATAATCCTTGCTTCTTGATGGTCGACTTGGAAATGGCATAGGCAGTGCATGATCTAATATATTTCCTGACATCCTATTGAAGTTTTGGACAACAAAAATGTTTATGAAGAACAACCACAGTTTTCTCTATGCCAAAATGTCCTTCCACCTTACTGTAGTGGGATTCCCAAATCATTTTTTCACACTCGCTTGAAGGAACATAGAGATGGCCTAGGTGGCATAACATTCCATCCTGAATGTAAAAATCAGTGACAGTGGTTCTTGTACCCAAGAACTGATATGTGGTGGTGAAGTTTGGATCTTGCTGGTAAAGTTGGGGCCACTCCGATGTTTCAGGTCTACAGGAATGGAGCACAGTGGTAAGTGCAACCACAGGAGGCTGACTGAGGCAGTCAGGGACACAATTGGAGATACATGTCTTATACTTGATTTTGATATGGAACTGTTGCAGGTAGGTGGACCACTTCTGATGGTGATTGTTCTGAAATTTCCCCTGTGTTTGTATGAGTTGCAGAGGTTTGTGATCAATGTGTATGATCGTATCTTTCCCTGAATGTAATGTTTCCATTGACGACAGGGTTATACAATGGAACACATTTCCTTGTCATACGTGGGGTATTTCCGGATAGTATTGGAGAGTGTCTCACTATGGTATTCCACTAGATGCCCGTGTTGAGTGAGAACTACGCACACAACATAGTCAGATGCATCAGTCTCAATCTCGAATGGTTGTTGCAGATCGAGCAAGGAGAGTACTGGAGCTGAGAAAAAATGATGTTTTATATCTTTGAATGCTCATTGCTACTCCTTCCCCCACATGAACTTGGACCTACCACCACCCTTGGTCACATGGCTGAGGGCCTAGACAATATAGGAGAATCCCAACATGAACCATGGGTAAAAATTGACAAGTCCTAAGAAGCTCTGAAGCTCGGTTATTGTGGTTAGGGTTGGCCAGTCATGGATGAATTGGATCTTAGCTGGATCAACATGTACCCCATGCTCATCAACAATGTAGCCTAGGTATTGGACCTTGTTCATGCCAAAAGAGCATTTTTCCAAGTTGGCATAAAGCTTGTGTTACCGCAGAGTGCTCAAAACTTGTTGAATATGTCGCATGTGCTCCTCCCATATTTTGTTGAAGATGAGGGTGTCATCTAGATATAATACCACAAAATAATTGGTGAAGGGTCTCACTACATCGTCCATCAACCTCATGAAAGTGGCTGGTGCATTTGTTAAGCCAAAGGGCATGACTAGCCATTTGTAGAGACCTTCTTTAGACTTGAAGGAGGTCTTCCAGACATTAGTTGGTTCGATGGGAACCTGATGGTAGCTAGACTTCAGGTCAATATTGTTGAAGAAATTTCCCCCCTTGAGTTGGTCAAGAAGTTCATCGATCTTGCCAATAGGGTAGCGGTTCCTAACTGTGATTTTGTTTAAGGCTCTGTAATCAATGCAAAGTCTCCAAGTTCTATCCTTCTTCTGCACCAGTACAATAGGGCTTCCTCAAGGGGAGGAGTTGGGTCTGATGTGCCCCTTTTGAAGAAGCTATTGGATCTGATGCCTGATTTCATCATTCTCCATCAACGAGCGTTGATAGACTGGTCCATTAGGTAGAGGTGCGTCGAGCATCAGATCAATTGGATGCTTGACTTAGTAGTGTGTCGGTACCCCTGTAGGTGAGATGAATATGTCTCTGTATTCTTCCACGATCCTGTCCACTTGCTTTTGCTACAGAGAGAGGCATTGTGTAGAGGCCACAGATGTGGTGGCGACCTTATGCTTATTGTGAGCATGGATCACAAAGAAGATGAACTTCCTGGTCTGTGAAATGACCTTACAACATTTCTTAGTAGAGATTAAATAAATAACAGTAGGTGGTGCCACCTTTGGGATCCTATACAATTGTCTACCCAAAGTAATAATAACACTATGGGGTCTAGACTCATACAGAACATGACACTTCCACAAATATGGTTGTCCTAAAAGAACATCACAAAATTCAAGGAGAGAAATATCACACAGTACCTCATCTTTGAAAGGCTTGATTCTATAGGGTAGATGACACTATTGGCTGACACAAAGATCTCTTCCTTGATGAAGCCAGCTGATGGTGTAGGGTTGCGGGTGTAGTTGCGAGTGTAGTTTCATTGGCAGGTTTAATCTCTTGATGACCTCTGCTGAAATCAGGTTCTTCTGACTACCACCATCGACAATGAAGTGAATCGGAGACCCCTTGACCCACATCTACGCATGAAAGAGGCATTCCCCTTCCTCTAGTTCTTCTGGTTCGCTTGGCTAGAATTTGGTGGTAGTGACCATGGAACTGGGTTCAACATCGATAATCCGCTTCCCTCCTTCAGGATTTGAATTAGAATCATAATCGACCTCTGACTCAGAATCCTTTAACTCAACCATGAGGGACTGCTTGGAGCGACATTCATTGGTATTGTGCCAAGGACTTTTATGTTACTCACACCATTTTCCCATGTCCTTCTTCATCTTCTTGTTTCCCTTCTTGTGTTGCGGCTTGGATGGATTGTCTTGAGGGAAACCATCGTGACTTGGTCCCCTGTTGTGTGGGTTGGGGTTTCCTTTTCCCTACTTTGGTTGTGAGGGGTTTTCAAATCCAAAATCTCGCCATTTCTGCTCAATCTTGACAACGTATCTATAAGCTGTGCCCCATGAGGCGATGTCCAGGAAATCCATTTCTATTTGAATGTATCTATGAAAAAAACCATGGTATTTGAGCAGCAGATGACACTTAGAATATTTGATACCCAATTTGGTGCATAGGGTATGGAAAATATTGGTGAAGTCTAGTACTGTCTGGTCCCTTTCTTGACGTAGGGTGGTCCATCTGGTGTACTGGTCCTTGTAGCTTCCAACATGTTAGTACTGTTATTTAATGGCGTCTCGGAAGGAATCCCATGTAGGGGCCATCAAAAAGATTGCAGATTCCTCCACGGCCCTTTTCTCAGAGTAAGTATCCCACCAGTCTTTGACATGGGGAATGACCTTGAGGAGTGAAAAAGTGATATTTTCCCAATTGGAAAAATTATGGACTGAAAAATATCCTTCAAGCAGATTCAATCATTTATCTACAACATCCTCATCTATCAGTTCTTCAAATAACGAAATATCAAAATTGACTTGTACCTTGAAGGGGGTTGCATGGCCGCTTGATGAAGATTCTTTTCCCGTGGTAAACCGTCGAAGGATCTGCGTGAAGTTGTCCATCATTTCATTCCTTTGTCACGCGAGGGATTCCTCGAGTAACATTTTCATAGGATCTCCTACTCCATCATCTTTCTTTTCATCTTCCATGGGTTGTTGACGGGCTCGATGCAACCGATATGGTAATGGATCGATTGGTTTGAGTCCCAACTTCCTATACCCAGACCTTGTCGGGGACATGCACGAAGAAAAATAAATGAAGAGTAGACCGCTCTGATACCATTGATCCAGATTTAGGAGCAGAATGAACTGATTAACAGACTAAATACAATAACACAGAGATAGGAAGAATAACACAGATATTCAGTGAACATTATCTTCTATTAAATAATGAAATAGGCTAAAACTGTAAAACTGCAGAACTGAAACTTGCTCTAATGGTGGTATCTATCTCTGATAAGAGATGTGGCTGCTACACACATCCGCATGAGAAGAATGGATTACAATGAGGCTCCATAGGACATTTTCATATTACTCATGAATGCCAAAACCCTAGACATCCAAAAACCTAACCCTAGAAGGTGAAACTCCAAAAGTCATGTGGGCCCTATGGGTAAGTTGGTGTAATTTGGTACCTCAACTTCCTAGGGTCATAACTTTTGCATACGACCTCCGTTTTCGGCGTGTTATAGCCCATTGGAAAGGTCTTTCAGAGAAATACACATTCCTTTGTTATACTTTGTCTACAGTATGACTATGGTGAGCCAAAAAAACAATGTTTAGGGCCCCAAAACAACCCTAAAAGTATAACAAGATGTGCTGACATGAAAACATACAAAATAAGCAAGTTTGATTAGGCGAGAGGCCACCCGTATCCATCTGGAGAATGTGTGAGGCTTTATACAACCCCATAAGTGTAGAACTCAGAATTATAAAGCAGTACAGAAAGACGTGCTAAACAAAAAAGAACACAAGGAGCTAGTTTGAATAGGTGGGTGGCCACCAATATCCACATGGATCACAAAGATCCAAAGAATATCAGATGGAGATTGACAGTGAGACAATACCTTCTCCCCCTTCATCATTTCAGAGGGAGACAAAAATTATTCCAGCTAATCCAGTTGCTCCAGTTGATATGTCCAAGAGATATTGTAGTAGGGCATAAAAGGCCTTCCTAGGCTCACTCTGTAGGAGGCAGAGAAACATACAAGCCCCTCAAGGCACATCCCAAGAAATCAAAAGAGATTTTCGAGCTATCCTTCAGTCATGAGCCACTTCATTAATTTTGAGCCTCCTTGTCTTGGAGAAGCACCAGGAGAACATGTATGGAAATATGTCATAACACAAGAATACCATTATATCTTAAAAGAATGATGCTCAAGATATTGTCCAGAGACCAAAATGGAAGTCTGTGGTAACTTCCAAGTAGATCTATAAGATCAAACATGCAGTTGATGGAAGCGTCGAGAAATAGAAAGAAAGATCTATAGCCAAAGGATTCTCACAAATAGAGGGAATTTTCTATGATGAGACACTTGATCCAGTAAGCCTAATACACTTCCATTAGTAATACCATCCATGAGTTGGAAAATGTATAAGATGGATGGATTCTTGATGAGTTTGGGTTTCAGCAAGAGTAGTGTTAATTCAAACCTATATTATTACAGTGTTGGTGACGAGAGCCTGATTTTGACGACTTATTCAGAAAGTCTTGTTGGATACAAGTTAGCTTTGAATTCTGATTTCGAGATGAAGGATATGAGTATGATGCACTACTTCTTGGACAAGAATTATGATAGAGGACCGATGAGATTTTTCTTGAGTCAAGGAAAATACACAGTGAGAATATTAAAGAAGTTCAGTATGACAGAATGCAAAGCCACCATGATGGATTTGAAGAAAATGAATGATGATGATTCAGACGATATTGATCCACAACTGATTGGATCATTGATGTATCTGGTTAGCACCAGATCAAATTCATGCTATGCAGTGAATGTACTTAGTTAATCCATGAGTCAACCGAGACAGACTCACTGGATAGCAGTAAAGCATGTATTGAGATATATATGAGGCACACTTGGATACAACCTGAGTTATGACTCCAGTGTGAACTTGAGTTTATAGGATATGCTGATACAGATTGAGCAGAGAGTACAATGGAGCGGAAGTGCACATCCAATTGTTGTCTTACCATGAAGCTTTCCATGATTTCCTGATGCAACAGGAAACAAAAATCTGTGGCCTTGAGTACCACAGAAGCAGAGTATATAACATCGAATGTGAGAATCCATATAGCTTCACAAGATTATGACATATTTACTTGACCATGATATGGATCATATGATGATAACCAAGAGTTGTGTGTAAATCTCTTTGAGAACCCAGTGTTTTCTGATGGAGAAACACGATGAGATGAATTTTTTTATATCAGAGATCTGATGCAGAGTAACATAGTACACATGCAGTACCTTCCTACACATGATCAGATTGCAGACATCTTCGCCAAATTATCTTGGTGAAGAATTCCTCCCTAGTTGAGAGGGAGTGTTGATGACTCCAGCCAAAACAAAGTTCAAAGTACATCCGTATGAGACTTGGCATGATGAAGAATGACTCCCTAGCTGAGAGGGAGTGTTGATGATTGCAACTACGTGAGACATTCTCCATCTTACAAAACTGAGAGAAAGCCCCTGAGAGGGGTGTGTGGTTCCTATCTGAGACAGTGTTGGAACATAGAGATGGCATCCTCCTTACATAGAGTTGAGAATAACTCCAGATGATTCTCCTGTGTAACGCAGTGAGAAAGGAAATCTGCAGAGTTGTGCGTGTGGCTGAGCACAAGGTGAAAATGTGAAATCCCAAAGTGTTGGGTGCATCATCATGAGAACATAAATGAATATGATGTATTAGCCTCCTCTGATCAAAGAGTTGATGATAAAATCTAGATAACTCTCTTGTGTAATGCAGTGGGAGAGAAGAATTGTTTAGTGGACGTGCATGTGGATGAGCACAGGTGAACATGATCCTAGTGGTTGAGCACTAGCAATGGTTCTTCTGTGTAATGCAGTGAGCCAGAGATATGGACATCTATATGGATGTGCCCCTAGTGGATGAGCACTAGTGGGTGTATGAGATCCCTTGCTATATTGTTCAAGATTCAGACCTTCTTGTTAAACCCTAATTGTAATGTAAAGGGTACAGGTCGACCCCACCTTAATGTAATTGTTAATTAATGTAAAAGATAATTAATCTGGTCAATATTAATTATATTTTGAGATAGAGAGGTTGGCCCTGTTGTGCCAATAAACACTTCTGTTGAGAGGTTCGGTTTAGTATAAGTAAAGGTAAATTCCCCATTAAGGAATCATATCTTTTGTGTGAGTTTGGAAATTTTAGCAAGTAAACCTTCTTGGGAAAAGTGTGCACCTCTCTTGGGCGCTAGTCTTCTAGGGTTTGAGCACCCGCTTGTGTGCTAGGTTTCATTGGTGGTGAAGGTCTTTCTCTTGAAGAATATAGCAAAGGATTTTGGTTGGGTTTTCTTCCCTTGTTGAGAAGGGTTTCCTAGGATACTTCTTGTGTTCTTGTGCATGGTGTTTCTTCTTGTGATCTTGGTTGATGCAACACTATTGGTTATGGTTAAGTTAAATGCTAAAATGGAATGAACTTCATGCTTAACCTTGTCTATTGAAAAATCAACAGTTGGAAACCTCAAGGAATCATGGCAGTGGTCGTAATTCGTGTAGTTTTGGTAAACCCAATCAACTCTACCTTGTTGATATTCATTTAGGCTTTGAAATTCGAAATGATGCCACCAATCACACACAACATAAATGAATCATATAACAAGTTGCATGCATCAACTTTAAAGGATCGATAAGAAACAACAAACAAAGTGATGCAGCCACCAGCTGCAAATACACACAATACTAACATATACAAAGCAAGGGACACCGAGGAAATATACCCCAATTCTCCAAAAGGGGAAATTATATTAATCAAATCATTTCAATGTGTTCCATTTTAGTGTACAAATGATCCCTTATATAATGATAGGTGACCATAACAATTATTACATAATTAGATGGTTAGTTCAAACCATCTCCTCAATTATCTCCACAAGTCTCTCCAAAATATCTCCATTAGTCTCTCAACATATATCCATCCCTAACTCTTCTCACTTCTCATCTCTCACTCTCACGTAGATTTCTAGAATTAGTCTACATTATTACGATTCCATCATATTATTTAAACATTATCAAACATCACAAGTAGGATTTATTTCATTATATTCCCCCCTTAACGAATACTTGTGATTTCAATATGCCATCATCATCTTCGGTCTTCTCTGGTCTCGTTTTCATCTTTAGTATTCTATGATCTTTGGTCTTCTTCCTTTTTCGTCCTCAATCTTCTTCATATTGTACCTAAAACCATAATTTTTTTTTGTTGAAGTCCATATAAAAATATTACCATCCATTGGAGTACAAGGGTCGCCAACTATTATATCCGTCAGTTCTCTAGGAAACCTTTTCTTGTACATGGTTCATCAACCATTCTTTTGTCACATGTTTGCATACCTGTACCTTTTATCCCCTCCGCATCATCATCATCATCCTCATCCTG
The DNA here is from genome assembly GCA_010110895.2 of Picea sitchensis. NCBI lineage: Eukaryota > Viridiplantae > Streptophyta > Pinopsida > Pinales > Pinaceae > Picea > Picea sitchensis. Next base: position 31,347 of record SNQJ01S0192233.1, read on the forward strand.
GGTTTTTTGGCTTATCGATAACCATGCTCTCAATGCTCCTAGATCAAATTACCAAGGAACAAAAACTTCTTCATGGAATCCTATCTATGAGTTCCCTATCATCTCGCAAACTTCTGTTTCAAAGTTTTCCACACAAGTCCCTTTTTCATAGATTGAACTTAAAATATTCCTTTCATGCTCAAATACTCAAGTCCCTTTTTCATGACTTGAAATCTCGTTGGTTGCGTCAAATATTATTCTAGTTGTGGACTACCTCAAATCTTTTTCCAATTGTGGATTGCCTCAAATCGATGGTTCTAGCCACAATTGAGCTTCTCCTCATGACTTGACACTCTTCATTTCATTCAACAAGTTCTCTCTCATAATAAGTGATTTCATGAACCATTACATCAAATTATGGGGGATACATGCCTCATCAGGCTTACATCAGGTACAAACAATTTCATTTAGGCTAATCTAGCCTTTATAAAAAAAAACATAAGACCAAGACCTTTTCCAAACATTAGTCAAGGACCATTAAACTGCTTAGGGATGTCTCTTTCATGGATTTACCTCATCAAAACATGGTGCTACTTATTTCTTACCTTGATTTTCTTCCTTCTTCTTGCTTCTAACTGGTGTCTCATGTCCCTTTTCCCGTGCTTTTGTTTTGTTGCCTCATTCCTTTGATTTATTCACTGTCTTTTTCCTTTTCTCTTTCCCGTTGCTTCTATTTTTCACACGTAGGAGTCCATCTACTTCAACTTTCTCTGTCATCCTCTTTTGTCATGAAGTCTACGTCTTGTTTCACCTTTTTGTGGAATTTTCCTTCTACTAAGCCTCCTCTAAGCTTCAATGTGTTCACCTTATTCCTCAACGAGTGTTTATCACCTTGGTATATACCTCACCTAGGTTGTCTCTTTCTCTGAACTTGGTCTTTTGGTATTTATGGTCCTTATTTTTGGAGTTACTTCACACACCTATGATTTCTTTTTCCTAAGGTTTTTCCTTGTTTATTAGTCATAATTAGTCATTATCCAGTCTCCTATATTTTAGAGGAGAATATTCCACTTGGAGAATATTCTTTTTCAGTTGACACTTCAGTTTGACTAGTTGAGTTGAGTTTAGATGTTGCATTGGTTTTATCACCATGCAACATTGGGATAATCACCATGATAATTCGACCTTGAATTGGGATCATCATCGAACTGGCGCATTATCCTTGATTCCATGAGTTAACTCCTCACTACTCTCTATTCAGTTAGTTAACTGAAGACTAGTTGACTAGTTAACTCAAATAGGTGGTAGTTCACTCCCGTAACTGCCTCAGAGACTAGACTAGGTGGTAGTTTACTCCCGTAACTGTTGGTGTGTGTTCATATCACTCTATACCACCACTATGGCTCATTATTTACTCATGTATCATATATCTATTGTAAATTATTCATTCTTTGAGCGTGGAATAACGGTTAATGAGAATTCTTCCATTCTTTCTCTCCTTCTTCTTCTCCAATTCTCTCTGCAAATGTGTGTATCATTGTTTAGATAGATCTATTCTGTGGAGGTTCAACACATTTACATGGTATCAGAGCCGACGAACTGCTAAGCAAAAGCTACACCAAATTTTTTTGCAGGTACAAAA
>SNQJ01S0192234.1:1146-17893 GCA_010110895.2 Picea sitchensis
TCTTAAGGTTTTGGCTTTCCTAAAATTAGAATTTCGTCATTTCTAAATCCGCGATACTTTTTTATCGACTATTTTTGGATAATGAACGGAAAAAAGAGTTTACAAAAATATAAATTTTCCAACGCTCTTTGAAAAATTATTTAAAATGGGTTGTAATTTTAAAATTTGTGATTTTTTAAATTTAAACGTTAAAGAAATCGAGATTCAGGGTTTTATGCAAACAAATGTTTGATGCAAATTGAATCACGAAACCCTGATCCCCGATTTCCCGAAACATTGGAACCTTAATTTAAAAATGGATTAGTTTAGTCTCTTCTAAGAAAGGTCTAAGGTTAACATAATTATGTCGCGATTTCGGGAATCGTGGTTCTATGAGAGCGCGTCTCTTGTTATCATGTTTCCCGAAATCCCGATTTCCGAAACCTCGATTCATAAATCACATTAGATTAAACTAATTATGTTTTGGCCTTAATCATGATTATTCAGTTAATTAAGATAAGTTAAGTCTTGTTTAAAACAATTAAGCCGTCGCGATTTCGCGATTTCGGGGATCGGACTTCATTGGTAACATACTTCTCGACATCAGGATTTCCGAAATCCCGATAGCGTCTAATCTTAATTAATTAATGTGATGAAAAAACATTTAAACCTTAATTAAAACATCGCGATTTCGCGATTTCGGAGATCGGGCTTTTTCGACGACATACCTTTCGACATCGCGATTTCCGAAATCCTGAAAAATGAAGTTTTCAGCCCTAAATCGTGATTAATATTAATTAACCTTTTCTTAAAAACAAGATTAATGGTAATCATATTAATGCCTTCATTTATGTTTCACTCACCCATTAAGTAGGTTTCTCATTTTCTTCAAAACCCGAAGGTACTTAAATACGGACATTAAAAGCGTATCTCGGTAAAATATCTTTGCATTAAGAGTTTTAATTTTGTGACAGCTGCGCAAATCTCGTCATTTTTTAAATATATTCAAATAAACTTTTGAATGTCTGTGTTGTCTTTCTAAGCTGAGCTCATTCATTTGTTTTCTGTTACAGGTTTCAAAATAAACACAGAAATCATGGCACCTAAAAAGGCACTGAAAAAAAACGAAGACACACAGGAAGGTGATATTATCTCTGATACTACTCCACATGCCATAAACTCCATCAAATCATGGACTCGAATTTCTGAATTGCTGGAGTACGAGATAAAGAATGCTGACCCTGATTCTGAAAATCATCTCCGGGACATTGCTGAGTCTGAGCTTCATAAGGTTGTTGCACGTCCGAGGTTGGTGGCATATATTGATATGGTCGGTTGGGCTCTAGATAAGGTAGATATCCCAACAAGGAGCATTCAGAATGAGCAAGGAACTATCATCGGCTCATTCAGGCCTGAGCACATTCAAGTAATGTATAAACTCTCACCGAATCATAAACACACCTTTAATGATGGATTTTTAACTGATTTTCAAAGAAAGGAATGTATTGAGGCCGACCAGACATATCCTGACATGATTAGAGGTTGGGCGAGGTCTGAAGCAAAGTTTAGGGCTGATACTCATGGGATTTATGCTACAGCCTCTTTAAATGAATATATGGTTTATATAGCCATGATGTTATGCAAACTTTTCGGAAGAAAAGATCCCTGTCACTTTCATGCAGACTGGGTACCCTTCTTAGAGGAAGTTTCAGAAGGAAATGGTTTTAATAGGCATAAAATTTTGTCGGATAACCTAACGTAAGAAATTTTAAATTACAAAGAAGCCAAGTCAAAGGGACAACCAATGTCTTTTTGTATGTTTGCCTACATTATAGATGCAATCTGTTTTATGACCCCTTTTCCATTAATGAACTGGAGTTGGAACATCTCATGTCCAAAACCTATTCATGAATATCACTCAGCCCTTTGGGAAGAGAATGCTAAAGAGGCATTTTACGAGGTTTGTCATTTTGTCATTATTCTTATGCACAAATTATTTTTTGGATGCGAACCCCCTCGCATTTCTGATGCAGTCATAGAAAGTCTCAAATCAGTTGACGATTGGTTTATTGAGGAATATTTTTCCTATATTAGGGTTTATGGTTGTTCCATTCCCCCCCACACACTCCCAAAATTCTTACCAGACAGATTGGTGTGCAAAGAAGTGGCTCATCAGATAGCCAAGGGCGGTATTGGATTGGAATTAAAAGCACTTCAGAAAAAAGCATGGCCATCTTTCCCTGTTCATGTCGGGAAATTTCCTTTATCAAATTTAGGCCATTCTAAGGTAGAGGCCGAGTCATTGGAAGAAGTGAAGTTAGTAAATATTGAGCACATAAAATATGCCCCCTACCAAATAATAAGTAGGCATTGCATACATTGTAATTTAAAGGCATATGAACATGAAGTATCTGTTTATGATGATATATTTAAAGATGTTAAGACTTATAAAGAAGTGATGAATAGAGTCCAGGCCTTGCCACCTGACTCACAGACTGGGTTTGCATCTTTTCAAATCCATAGGCGAAGCTGCCTACCTAAGATTTTACAGGGTGAAATTTTGACCCCATCGCCAGAAAAGAAAGAACTCCCTCCAGGGTTTGTAACTAATACTCAGGGAAAATCAAATGAAAAAGGTAAGTTAAAGGATACTGAGATACCCTCCCAAGAGGCAGAGGGTTCTCAAACAAAAGAATCGATAATGGATAAGGGAAAAGAGCCAGAAACAATTCCAGAAATCATGAAGAATATTCCAGAAAAGATAGGAGGAACAACTTCAACCACAACTCTCGATCGCATGAAGAGAAAATGAAGTTCCTTTGGGATAGTCAAGGAAGGTAGATTTTGGCACTCTACATTAGAATGTGGTCACAGGGACTGATTTTATGGGAATCAAGGTGCTCATAGTTAGCACGTTGCATGGAATGCATTGAAGGAATGCATGTTTTCATAAGAAGGAAGACGATGGATTTCCCATTAAGGAAGGAGGACCTTCCAGTACTCTACTTAAGTTATAGAGGTATTAAGGAAAAGAGAATTTCTTGGGTGGCCAAGAGCATTGGCACTCTGGTTACTAATGAAGGCATAATGCTTGGGTTCATTCATGTGAGACGTTTAAGTTTCATGTGTACTGATTTGGGATCGTGATCAACCTGTAGCAGGAAGCATGATCCTACTATAAGAGTGAATGAGAATGAATAATCCATATGGAAAAGAGGTTGGTTAAACTCCAACACACCATAGCAGGGTGCTTGTCACTAAGTGTGACAAACTTGAAATCAATGCAAGAGTGCATTAGGTATGAATGTGGCCATGAATAATGGCACATTTGTTAAAATCCTTTGAAATGTTGAATTACGTTTTGAAAGGTTTGGTATGTTGAAATGAGGCATAGGCAAGGACTGAGATTCCCTTTTCATGTTTATATGGATGTGATGAATTGTTAGTATGCATGGTTTTGAATATTGATATATATACATGAATGCATGAGAGACTAACAATTTGTTTGGTTGTGTAAAGAATGAACTGCAGGAGGAAAAGGGTCTTGGATATGGCAGTGTTGTAAGCCCATAAGGAAGACCAATTTCCTGCTGAGACAAACTGCAAGGAATGGTATCTCCTTTTTGAGAAAGTGAATTGGATTGTTAGTATGCACAATTCTGAAATTGTTTATGAGCCACTGCAAGTATGCGACGTTAATATAGTGTGCATGAAAACTAACAATTTGTTTGGATAAGGAAAGTTGACTTGCAGGAAGAAAGAGTATTGGATATGGCAATGTTGTAATCCCATAAGGAAGACTGATTTTCTGCTAAGCTAAAATGCTATGGGGAAGAAAGTCCCATGCTTGTGAATCTGGTTTCGTGCGAAACAGATCTGAAAATAAAAGAAGATATTGGAAAATCTGTGGGTGACAGATTTGAAATAAAATTATGAAATTTATAATTTATAATGATGTCTCGTGAATTTTGTATACTTGTGATAAAGGTGAGAAGAAAAGATCTGTCCATAAAGGACAAATGAAGGTTGTCAAGCTGAAGAGCATGAAAGAGGCCATTGTTGAGACATGAAAACCTCGTGGTAATTCATGATCGCCTGGAATATGTTGTGTTGAGGTAACACAAGTCGGAGGGACGCCTTGGCAGAGCAAGTCTAAGGGATGCCTTGACTGTAAGGCTTGATAAAGTCTCTGAAATTATTCCTGTGTGAGAAAGCCTTGGCAAGGCAAGATGGATCACCCGAGAAACTGTATAATAGAGAAGGGGATGCCTGAGCCTGGGCCTAGAGGGTGAGTGACTGCAAGGGAGAGGAGATTCTAATAGTTATTGTAAACTATTGATTGGGATCATGCACACAATGGGTATGTCCGGGAAAAAAACAGTGAGCCTGGATAATAAGACAATCATGTGGATGCAAACCCACAAACTGCACATATAAGTATTGTGCTATATTTTGAAATTTTCCTCTTGAATTTTGAACAACAGTAAGATGTTTTCGCATAAAATTGTGATTAATGTGCTTGTTGTCCAAGAATTATTGAAGGCAGGTGACGAAGATTAAGAGTCTGAAAAAGGACCTGACCGAGGACGAAGGTCAAGACTTCTGAAATGGCTGAAAGAGAAAGGCATGACAGGTGTTTTTGAGAAAGAACACCGAGAACGATGTTCCTTTTAAGGGGGAGGGAATTGTAACACCCATGTTTCCTCCAACTTGTAATTAATCATAAAATAGGATTACCATGCTAAGGCATGTGGACGATGTAAATGTATTGTTGTTAAATTTCCCATAACTGACTATTGGGAGGTGAATCCTTGAAGTACGAGCCATGATATCTCTAGAGGAAAGAATCAGTTAATGAAGGAAAGGACTAGTGGTTGAATAATCAACCACCCCCATGAATGGAAACATGGGTTGTCATCCCGAAGTACCATAGAGACCCGCATAACCGAGCTTCCTTTTGACAGAAGGAACATGATAGGTCGGAAAACCTTCCAAGAGAAGGAAGGAAACCGTAATATACAGAGGCAGATAGCGAGAGAGGAGACAAGATATAGGAGCGCAAGCTCGGAAGGAGGTGCATGAACCAAAAGGAAGTGTATAGAACACGACTTGATGGGCTCGAATCTGAGCTTGATGCTGAGGAAGCATCTGATAAACCTCGCAAGGATACGGTGACAGAGAGAAGGTCTCTGAGAGATGACATAGTTCCCTAGTGATATCATGGCTTGGCACAGAAGGTGGCAAGAGTGCTAAGAATGAATGCCTCTGAGCCTATGGTTGGGAGGAAAGGCACACACCCATAGTCAGTTATGGATGCAACCTCCAATAGATAAGTATTCTCATACCTTATGTAAATGAGTTGTAACTATGTAATAAAGTTGGATATCCTGTGAATGACTCAGGGATGTGCATGTTTGCTTAATGATTATACTGTATCTCTTTATTCTTGTTTAAATTGTGTATTTAAGTAAGTATGGAATTGTCTGATTTGTATACGTAAATGCCCGAGCCCTGTGGTGGCTTGAGTTAAAATAAGTGGACTGTGAGTTTGTCGACCTTGGCCACGGTTTTCACGGGTGCACGTCGACACTCCCAGTTTCCCAGAGTCTCTGGGAGGAAACAGGGGTGTTACACTATTGGTAGTGTCATACCGCTACATTCCCATGGACCTAATAATAGGGCTTGTGATGAGAGCCCTTATCCTCCAACTAGGTCTTGATTTATTATTTTTAGGGGTCCCTCTATTTCTTGCTGAGAAGCTTTTTATTTCTTTCTCGAGGATCCATGGGCGAAGCATCTCAAGGTTTCATTCTTTTGGATTTTATCTTTTGCCAGCTACTTTTACCCTCTAGGCCTTTATCCCCTTCTTCCCACAAGGTAAAGTAAAACCCTTAGATATTTGGCCAACCCAATGCCCAGACCAATGTAATGGGGTGGATGAGCAGGAAAAAGATGAAAAGTGGCAAGTATGGTGGGAGTGGACGATGGCCTTTCATGAATCCCCCCAGTGGAAACTCAAGCCCTATGGGAACCATCTTACTAGGGCATCCTATCATTCCCCCAGATGTGGTCAAGTGGAAAGGCATAAGGACCAAGCACATGTTAGAAGAAAAAAGAATCAAATGCACATATTCAAAAGTTTTGAGCATTAGAGTGACACATACCATGATACCCGAACTTATTACCTCATGGAGAAAGACCAATTTCTGCTGCAAGACCAAGCTGATGTGATGGATCCTATTGTTGCTGACAAAGTGGAGGCGCTGAAGAAGTAAAGGATGGGCCCTCTAGGGCCATGATCAAGTCGATTTGGCTCTCGGTACTCCATGTTTAGGACCTGTGGGCCTCGAGACATAATCTCCTTAGTTACCCCTAGGCTAGGGGATAACATGATATATAGGAAGAGGAAAATGAATTATCTTATTTTTTTAATTTTATGCTTCAGTTCATCGATCCGTGCTTTTAATAAAAAGACGCAAAGCTTGCATTAAAGTGTTTTCGTCCATCTAAATACCGCCCTTTGTAAAATTCTAATTCATGAAACAAACAAACCCTTCCTATCATCTTGGAAGGCAATATCTCTATGAGATCTATGAATATTTTGAAGCTCCAATGTTATAATTCAAGGGCGGCCTCATCATATTCTTGCTTTTCTTTTTTTATCAAATCTCATTTGATCTAGTGACCTCACCTTCGTTGGCTGCATAAAAATTCTCAGAGGCACCCAAATTTTCCCATGGTTTCTTTTCTTTTGGAAATGAAAGAATACTAAGCTATATCCCAATAAACAATAGCCCAATAAACAATAGGACACATTAATAAATGTGCATTTATTCACTATTCTCTAATACAATTAGTCTCCAAATTCATCCTATGTTCATATTGAAACCAATTATCAACTGTCTTCCATAAACCATAAGTGGAATCGATGTATGCAAAATTGCCTTCTTGTAACACATATATCAAATCCATTAAGCATTATGAATTTCTCGTGGATTGAAATCATTATATATTTCCCATGATTCGAGAGATTGAGAGATCCAGATGCCCTCACAACCTTCAATGCATGATCCATCATGTCGTCTAAGAGATTGTTTAAATTTGTTGCAGAAACATCAAGACTACCTTTCGCTACAATAATCCCACTCATTGTGCAATGTTTTCCTTAGACAAAAAGAGCATAGTTAGGGGGACATAAATTAGTCTCTCTAATTGTTATTGATTTTGGCCCAGAATAACATCACTGTGAATCCTTGGTTATATCACACTTTATCTGGTAACATTCCCCCGATATTTGCAAGGCACCCTTCGAAACAAAATAGACACAATTATAGAATTGAGTAGATTTGAAGCTCTACCAGGATTAGATTCCATAATGTGGAAGGTAGTACCACTGAAAACAAAGTGTGCTTTGCCAAATAATTCATTAATGATTAGAATGATCATTCTCGTTTCCAAACATAAACTATCATCGTTGCATTTTACTTGATAGCATGATCCGCAACCTTTTCCTTCTTTAAACAAATTTGGACTTGTTGAAGCCACTTTTGAATCAAAAGGAAACTATTTCACAAGACTACCATAACTGCATGCACTACCTTTGCTTTTGACGCCATCGAGACTGCCATTCCACCTTGCAGTGGTCGACTGCTAATCTGCTACCTCAATTGATATATTGTGTTTTCTAACATGCACGCCCAAAGCAACATCAAACTATATCATTAACAAGATCCTAGGGCTACCAAGTATTCAAATAAAAGTTCCACTTAATTTTCGTTGAGGTAATACACTATATCTCTTGTAGGGAATGCTCCCAGGAAAAGTATCTAACCACCAAGTATGAGAGAAACACCAGTATGATGTGCAAGGGACATATGATCTTCACCTAAAAATTAACTTCCTCCAACAATGTTGGAATATCACCACCACCATCAAAATATGTAGATAAAAAATAGATCTTGTTTGTCAAGGAAGAACCAAAGGTAGTGGATTCAAGCACTTAAACCTTCTACCTTGGAAAATCACTTCAACCTTGGCACACCAGAAAAATTTACACAAAGTAGCAAGGAGGTGCCCATGCATCCGTTGGAAGAAGATCAAAACAAAATTTAAAGTGCCATGATCCCAGTGCACGTGTAGCAATTATCTTTTTGATAGGAAAGGTACGAGCTTTTGATTTTAGGTAACACTATTTTGTTTGACATTAAAAAGATTTATTTTCCCTCTATTATAACATCTTTTTCTTTTGATTTTAGGTAACACTATTTTGTTTGACATTAAAAAGATTTATTTTCCCTCTATTATAACATCTTTTTCCACCACAATAGTTGAGATGCCTTACTTTGACCTTTATCCCTTTCATATCCATCTTTGGATGCTTGGGCCCACTCAAAACTTTGTTGAAAAATCCTTCATGGCAATCCAATCACACTTCTGCCTCACTAAAGGAGGGAATACTCACCCTTTTCCTTTAGTAAAGGAGTGAGTGCCTTCAAAAATCACTAAAAAAAAAAACCAAAAATTACACACTCTTGAGCAGGGCTTACGAGAAAACCGACTTTGTAACTCCCTAAAACCTATGGAAAAATGGTCTCAACCATCTTGAAATGGTATAAAATATCCCTAATGGAAGGAGAATGTGATCAACACTATTACTATATTAGAGTTATCCTCTAGCCTAAACAGTTAGAGCCACCATATCCTTGTGGTTTTTATGACCCTCATCTCCTAAGAAATCCTTGTTTCCTGAAGTTTCCATCTCCCATTATTGTCTCTGAGGCCTATGATCCAAGTGGATATCAGTGGTTTTCCACCTATTTCAATGGTTCAAATTACAGTTTCCATCTTGCCAGTTTTTCTACAATTTTTTGGGTCCCAAACTTTCAAAGTTCTTTTGAGGTCCTAAACAAAGTTTTTTTTTTTTTACTTGGCAGTGCCCAATAGATCCATGTTGGAATGTATTGGGCCATTCAGAATGTGTACTTCTCGTCTGGACCTTTCCAACGGGGTACTGATTCCCCCAAACGAAGATCATATGAAAAAAAAATTCCCTCGGGAAGTTGATGTATTAACTACCCCCATTGGGGCCCACAAACCTTTTGGAGTTTCATCTTCTGAGCTTAGCGTTTTGGATGTTTAGGGTTTTCTCATTTATGCTTTATGTTAAAAAAAAAATCCTTTGGAGCTTGATGGTAATCAACTTCTTTTGAATAAGTGTAGCCGACACATGTCTCTTCAAAGATAAGCTACAACCATTCTAGCTAGCTTGTGTGCTTTTCATTTTATAGTCTTTTTTATTGCAGACAATCATTAATAGAATCTTAGTTTTATTGTATTATTGTGTTCATTGCAATATGTCTATGTATCTCTTTGTTATATCTATGTTATCTTTCTACCTTCTTGTCGTTCTCAAAATAATCTGGATAAGTGGTATCAGAGCAATCTTCTCATTGTCGTTCTTAGTGCATGTCCTCGACAAGGTCAGGGTATAGAGATTTGGGTCTTGAGCTTGTTTCTCTTGAGGAAAACCATTATTTCCTGCCCAAACAACCTCCCATGGAATAAAAAAATATGGACGATGAAGCAGGAGATCCTATCAAATGGTTGTTCAAGGAAGCCCTCACACGACAAGGGAACAAGATGATGTATAATTTCACCCAGATCCTTCGACGGTTGTCGATAGCAATAGAGGCACCTTCAACCAACAATCACTTTAGAGGTGCGACGCCCTTTAAGTTAAAATTTAACTTTGATATTACTTTATTTAAAGTCCAGATAGATGTCGATGCTTTGGAAAAATGGTTAAGTCTATTAGAGGGTTATTTTTCTGTACAAAAATTTTCCAATAGTGAAAAGATCACCTTTGCACTCCTTAAGGACCTTCCCTGTGTCAAATATTGGTGGGAGACTCACTGTCAACAACATGCCAAGGATGAGTCTGTGATTTTTGGGCCAGGACTCACTTGGGCATCTTTTGTTGATGCCCCCAAGGAGCAATAATACCTTGTTGGAAACTATGATGACCGGTACACGAGATGGACAAGTCTGCATCAGGAGAGGGACCATATGGTGTTGGAGTACACCAACATCTTGCATACCTTGTGCACAAATCTTGGTATTAAAGACCCCGAGCAACACCTAGTTTTAAAGTAGCATAGTGGCCTACATAGGTACATCCAAACATATATGGAGTTCCTAGACATCTCCTCATCGAGATCCGCTCACTGATATATTGTCAATATCGAGTAAAATAATAAGTGAGATTTCGGTTCTTTCAAACCCATCGCAATAGAATCCCGAAAGGGTGGCCAACCACCAACAAATAAGGGTAATGAGAATTTGAATAAGGACACTGGAAAGTGGTGCAAGTTCCACAAAATCCATTGGAACAATATTGATGAATGTCACTTGAAACAGTCATTGTTCATTGAGAAAAAATCCCCAAGGTCGAATGTTGACTCAGACTCTGATTAAGAATTGGGAAAGGGAAAATGGATCATTGACAAAGAACCTAGTGTCACCATCGCTACCACAATATTCCAACCAGAGGATCCTGAAGAAGGGGAGCACCTCTTCCACTCATAAATGTGGGTGAAGGGGACCCCACTCCATTTCATTGTTGAAAGTGGTTTCCAGAAGAACCTAATCTCAACAGAGGTCGTCAAGAGGTTGAACTTGATAATGCCACCACATCCTCAACCATACACTGTTGTTTGGCTCAGCTAGGGACGAGACATCCACGTCAACCAACAATGTTGCCTGCACTACGACATCAAACCCTTCAAAGACAAGGTATTGTGTGATGTTTCCCCCCTTGAAGTTTGTGATGTTTTGATAGGACAACCATATATGTGGAAGCATCATGTTGTTTATGAATATAAACTTCGTAGTGTCATTATTACTTTGGGAGATCAAATCTACAGGGTACTAGAGGCAATCCCAACTACTACAGTCTCTTTGATATCCACAAAGCACTACAGAAAGGTGGTCTCTCAGACTGACAAATTTTTCCTCTTTATGGTTCGGTCAGAACGTGAAAAAAAGGTCACTGCAACTGCCAAAACCTCTGCACAAGGTCTCTCTACACAACAACATGTGAACAAGATAGTAGAATAGCACAAAGACATATTTTCCTTGCCTACTGGGGTGCCTATGCATTGTCAGGTAAAGCATTCAATTGATTTGAAAATCGGTGCTCCGTTGTCTAACGACCTTGTGTACATGTTTTCTTTTATGGAGAATCAAGATATTAAATGCCAGATCCAAGAGCTAATTTTGAAGGGCCACATCAAACCAAGCTCCTCACCTTGTGGGAGCCCAATTGTTATGGTACAAAAGAGGGATGGGACATGGAGAATTTGTATTGATTACAGATCCCTAAACAATAACATAGTCCAGAACTAGTACCCAATCCCCCGGATTGATGATCTTCTCAATCACCTCAAGGGAGACAAGTTTTTCAATAAGATTGATCTGAAGTTAGGCTACCACCATGTGTCGATTGAGAAAACGGATGTATGGAAGACAACCTTCAATTCTAAAGGTCTCTTCGAGTGGTTGGTCATGCCTTTCGTCTTGACTAATGTCCTGACCATATTCATGTGGATGATGGCTGACATATTGTTGCCATTCACAAACTCCTTTGTGGTCGTATATCTGGATGACATCCTCATCTTCAACAAAACTTGGGAGGAACATTTGAAGCATATTCAACAGGTCTTGGGCACCCTATGACAACACAAGTTATATGTCAATTTGGAGAAGTGTTCCTTCGACATGCAGAGAATCCAATTTTGGAGATATATTGTGGATGAGTAGGGTGTGTATGTGGATCCATCCAAGATCCAATTCATCTGTGATTAGTAGGCCTTGAAGAAAATGACCGAGCTCCACATCTTCTTGGGCATCGCTAACTTCTATCACCAGTTTGTGTTTGGATTCTTTCATATCACTTGTGCCCTAAGATAGGTAACCAAGGGTGGAGAAAAGGCCAAGTTTGTGTGGGATGCATCCCAACAAAAAACATTTGAGGATTTGAAATTCTACCTCTGCTCAGCACCAATCCTAATTCTGCCAAACCTACAACAACTATTTAAGATTGAGACATATGATTTAGATTATTCTATCAGTGCAATCCTCACTCAACATGGGCATCCAATAGCCTATCACAATGAAACACTATTTGATGTTGCTTGTAGATACTCCACCTACGACAAAGAGGTGTAATCCATTGTGCAGGCATATCGACGGTGTAAGAATTACATTCTGGGGAAGGAAACGATCATCCACACTGATCACGAGCCTCTGCAATTCATGCAAACACAAGAAAAGTTATAGAATGACCGCCATTAGAAGTGGTCCATGTAACTGCAACAATTCCACTTCAACATCAAGTGCAAGAAGGGAATCACCTACCATGTCGTATATTGCCTTAGTATATGCATCTCTTCATGGATGGTCACCATGGTCACCATATGTTCTTTATATATAGAACACTCATCATTGTACTAAGATATTCATTCACATACAATATCATCTCTTATGAAAAATTCAACATATTTAACTCTGCCCATTGCAGTTGCATAGGAATAGTCCTCCCATGCTCAGATCGAGGCTGATCGAGCAACCAAATTTGTTGAGAAAATATAGCACATCCAACAACAAGTTCATGATATTTTGTAGAAATTCAATGCCAAGTAGAAGCAACGCCATGATGAGCATTGAGTACCATACAAGTTTAAGGTGAGAGATAAGTTATTGTTGCTTTTTCATAAAGAGTGCCTCACAACACCCCAATGGAAGCTACACTGACTCTGATACGAACCTTACACCATCACTAAGGTTGTGGGTGAGAATGATTTTTAATTAAGTATTCCTCCTTTCCTTGGCTTGCACTTGGTATTTAATTTGGAACTACTTCAACCATATTTTCCACCTCTCCTGGTTACTTCCAATGCGGCCAACCACTTGACCCCTACAGAACTCAATCTTGACTACATTTAAAATATGATAGTTGATCGGATCATGGACACTAATAAGAGGAAGGGAACCCGCTAGCAGAACATCCAACTCTATCAGGTCGTCAAAGCATGGTAGTTTCTTCATCAGGGCAAGTGGCTCACCAAAAGTCAGATTCAACAGAAGTTTCCCCATCCGATGGAGGAACTTGACGCGATGGAGACCATTTCTTCCTAAGGGGGGAGGCCTGATCCAGATGTACATCGGTGGCCTCCCAACTATTCCACTGGCTCAAATTACAGTTTCCATCTTGGCAATTTTTCTACAGTTTTTTGGATCCCAAACTTCTAGGGTCTTTTTGAGGCCCTAAACGATGTTTTTTTGACTTGGCAGTTCCCATTATTTTATTGTTGGGATGTATTGGGATATTTAGAATGTGTAGTCCTCGACTAGACCTTTCTAACGGGGTACCGAGTGCCCCAAACAGAGATCGTATGCAAAAGTTGTTCCCTCAGGAAGTTGATGTATCAACTACCCCCATGAGGACCGACAAACCTTTTGGTGTTTCATCTTTCAGGGTTAGTTTAGGGTTTTCTCATTTATTCTTTATGTTAAAAAATTCCTTTGGGTCCTGATGGTAATGAACTTCTTGCGAATGAGTGTAGCTGACACATCTCTCTTCAGAGATAAGATACCACCATTCTAGCTAGATTGTGTCCTTTTAATTTTACAAGATTTTGTATTTCATAAAATCATTAATAGAATTTGAGTTTTACTGTATTATTGTGTACCTTGCAATCTATTTGCGTATCTCCTTGTTATATCTCTATTTTAGTTATTCCTTCATGTCATTCTCAAAATAATCTGGATCAACCTAATATCCTTTGATCTTCCTCATACTTACGCGAAGAAGAGTGAAGGAGTTGAAGCAGTCCTGAGTGGCCCGAGGATGGAAGAATCCGAACGACTATTACAGACAATGTTGATAGTGAGGCCATGTATACATTTCATATATCTCCGTTGATTTCAATAAAATGAAGATCTTTCTTATTTCCTTTGTTAAGCCCTAATTTGTGGCACATTACCCCTTAATTGGGGCATATTATATTAGTATTTTTATTTTATTTATGTCGACTTGGGTCCATTAGTTGTAATTGTACCTCCTAGTCTCCTATATTTACCAATGAGACCTTTTCATTTGGAATCATCTTGTATTTGTGAATTCATATGGTGTATAAGGAGGTTTCCCCCTCAAAGAGGCTTATTATCTAAATTTCTCTCTTTTTCAAGGCGTTGAGTACTTATTATGAGGTTTTTATGCTATTTTGATATTTGGTTCTTAACATTTGGTATTAGAGCTAGACAATCCTCGGGATTGGCTTCTTCAAAACAAGTCTTCTTGGAATTTTTGCTACAATTTGTTTTTTGTAAGGTTTCAGTATCTAAAATTTCTATGGTGTAGAGGAGACATATAGAGCTAACTTTGGCCCAAATTTCAGATATTGGTTCGTTATAGTTTTGGAGATACATTATGTGTCTGAAACATGTATTATTGGAATTTTCACTCCCAATTTGTTTTGGCTTGTTTTCAGGTTCTGAAATTTTTACAGTACGAAGGCGGAATAATGAAGTATCTTGTGCACAAATTTCATCCCTTTATTCACTGCATTCTAAAAGTTATTCTCTAAGGAAATTAGGGTTTTTGGTTGGTCCATATTTCATTCTAAAACATGTGTTCTTGGGAAAATTGTTATATATGAAGCTAAAAACCTCCAAATTGAGTAAGACCTATTCCATTGGTTAGGGTACATACCAAAGTTTTACTGGTACAAATTTCAAGTTCTAAAGTGAAGACAGTGACACGTGGAAGTACGTACAAATTTGCTCTCCTGAAAGGAAAAAAATCATCACATCTTAGGAAAGTTATCATAAAAATCTCTTAGAGAATCCAATCTTGGTATAACATGTGGGTTTGGAAAGAAGACATGTCAAGATACCTCAAGCCAAAATTTTAGACTCGGAAGGGCCAAAATTGCAAAGCTACAAAAAATTAAAGGTCAGCGAGCAGAACAGTCTCCAATTCGGGTTTTAAAAAAACGTGTTTTTTGTTTTTTGGAAATTTGCATATCTTTTGACTAGAAGATCCGATTGGGGTGATTCAAAAAGTGGAATAAAGTGAGATAAAATGAGTATCACATAAATTTGGGAGAATATTAGGGTTTTTTATGTACAAACGTATTCCGACGTCTTTAAAGTAGGAGTTGTTGTTACTTGTCAGCGCTACAACTCGGGGACTATGTGGTTTTTCCACGTACCTAGAGTATATCAGAAGACCCCTTTTGAATGGTTGCGCATTAGACAACACTACTAAAGATTTGAGTTCCCACATATCTGGCGTATATCGAGAGACCCTCTAGAATCCTGAGACCAACCGAGCAAACCATTTGGTCGTCATGTTGCTATAGTACACCGAGAACAACACTTGGGGATATCATTCTCTAGTACATGGGTAGTCACATAGTACGGATAAGGACATGGTCAAGCTCAATTAGTTAGTGCCCTGAGATATTGGGCCGAGTACTATTGTTGGACTCTGCACATATATCGGATAGTTATATCACCCGAAACTCCCTTGTCTATGAGGAACTCTGCCTAAGATAATTAGGAATTCCTACTTTGCAGTGATACTTGGCCAACATGCCACCAAAAAATGGAACTTCTACACCAAATAATCCCTCAGACAATCCTACTTGGACACTTGATGAAGGTGAAGAAATGTGCAAGGACATATATGATTTACAAAAGAAGGAAGTAATACAAGATGAACTACAAAGGATAATGGATTCAACTGAAGATAAGATGGAAGTGATGATGGATACTAAGATGGATGGCTTAAAAGAGGAGGTCATGGAAGGGTTGAAGAAGTTACTAATAGAGAGGTCATCTGAAAGTGACAATGTATCCCATGAAACTCATGATGAGGACACAAGGAACATGAATCAATACTGGAGAAACACCATCTTTGGGTTAAAGACCAACCACTTTCCTAAGATCGATATGATAAAGTTTGATGGGAAGGATCATATCACATGGATACTCCATATGGAGCAGTTCTTTGATCTACATGATGTGCCTCACACACAAAAGGTACTAATTTCGTCCTTATATTTAGAACCTAATTATTTTGTGTGGTACATATGACTTTGTTCTCACAAATCACTTGTTACTTGGACAATTTTCACGGAAGAAATGATAGCACACTATGAGGATACAAAGAGCAAGACCTTCTTTATCCAATTGATAAATCTCAAGCAAAAGGGTTCAGTTGCGGAGCACATTGAGAACTTCCAAATATTGAATACAAAGGTAACAAATATTCCATATGAGCACATGATTAATGTCTTCATAGGAACTTTAAAGGATAACATTCAAAATGAGGTTCACCTTTGGGAACCCAAATCATTGGAGAATGCGTCCAGGGTGGTGAGAAATGTTGAAAGTAAAAATCTGGCTATGGCTACTAGAAGGACCACCGCTAATGTCTATCGAGAGAATAATGTTCCTTTTTCTAAACCACCTCAAACTACATGGTTGACACCTTAACAATTGGAGGAAATAAAAACAAAAGGTTTATGATTTAATTGTGACAACAAATATAGTAAGGGACATAAGTGTGGTGAGAAGAAACTATTCTACATATATTGTGAAGATAAAGGAGAACAAGAACAAGAATAAGAACCATCTCAAGATGAAGATGTAGAAGAGATTTATTTTAAAGAGATGACTCCCACCATATCATGTCATGCATTGG